>JBAJMU010000003.1:14975228-15164889 GCA_037952995.1 Hyposoter didymator
AAAATTGGAAATGAAATATCTCAAATTCTAGACGGCAGAAAATGTTTCGTCTCATAGGAAAGTTGTTCGTTTTAATGTCAAGAATATTTACACTAAATTTCAAGAAAATCCTAAATCAACCCATTCTGCGATAGTTATACCTTAATGACTCTGAAGTTTGCAACGTTGAGATTCAACGATCACAATATTTTAGGATTCATTATTTATTGGATTTTGAAAATCATGGAAATTTTTCGTGTCCATTGAAATATTAAATAATTATTATGATCTCTACTGGAAAAAGAACAGAATTTCGTTGCATTCCGACGTTGCAATTCAACATCATTGTTTTCATTAATTTGTCTAATTTTTATTGACCCTTTTTCATTGCGTTAATCATGCAGTTTACTGTTTTGTACAAACACGTGCTACTCTGTTTCAAAAATATAGACAGTAGATTGAATATTATTGTTGTCGGAATGAGCAAGTTGAGACGCTTTGAAAAACTATACACGAGCGCGATGCTCACGAGTTGATATGCGGTCTCTCGTGGAACTCTTATCAAAACCTCTCGTTCCATGATGATTCCGTTGCTTGTGTTTCGCCAATGCATCGTATGGCTTATCAGTAGCGTGTTAGCTCGTTAGCCTTTGTAATGAGCTTGCGGATATCACCGACAGGTTATAATTACTCACGATTCATCGACCTCGTATTCGGTTCGTCTGCAGTGTTTACTTTTTTTTTCTCGTTCAACGTCGTCTGTTGTATTTTGTTGTTGTTGACGAAATGCTCAAAAAAAAAAAATGGAAACTCGTCTCACGGGCTCTGCCTTTCGATCTATTGGGGGAAAAAAAAACAATATGTTATGATAAAAATGTCGGATTCATTTTCTTCTCCGGTAATTTTTTGACTGAAATTTTGGGAATTTATTTCTCGTTAGCGCTTTCTTAAAATCAGATGAGAAGGAAAAAGATGATTTTTGTTTTGGGCGTGTCCGAGCCGTGAGCTCGGTGCTGTGTACAGAGAAGATCCTTTCCTTTTATTTTTGTTTACAAATGATATCTTAATTGTTTGCTCGCCGCATTCTTTCTTCGTCTCGTTCTCCTCAACGAATCCCGCATCTTCGTCTCGATCTCTTAAAAGCTCTGCTTTTTCTTCTCAATGAACGGATAAAGTACAAACGCGTTTGGAATAAACGTCAATTGACTCTCTTAGCTCTTTCGATGCCCTCTCGATCGTCGTTGTTTCTTTCTTCCCACACAGCTGCGAGAGAGCCCAAATCGTTTGAAGGAGGAATCAACTGTTAAACGACATTTTATAGCTTCTCGGTTCTCATCGTTCTTAATACTGTACATGTGCTTTAAATATTCGTTGTCGGGATTAGCCCTGACACTGTTACTAACACATTACTCGAAATCAATTCATCAAACGTTCGCCGCCATCGCATTCCGTACAGTCCTTTTTTTTTTTTTTTACAACGCTCTCTCGCTATATTCTTCGACGAAAATAAACTGTTCGATGCAACTTTGTTCTGTTGCTTTTTCAACAATACTTCTCGCTCGAGATGCCTCTATCGGATTGTGTTTCTCAAAGGAAAACCGCAACGTGCTTTTTCTCCTCTTAACAGCCTCGATGCTAATTGGACTCGTACACGTCGCTATGACAATTCGTTACGAGAGAATCACTGGGATTCGAGAATTTAATGGAATAACAACACAATTTTTATTACATATTTCATTTTTTGACCTATTTTTATATTTTAAATCAACAACCTCGAACTCTGGCCTTGTGCATATGCAACACGGACCCTCGGATATTCGATTCTGTGAGCAGAGAACTTACCATTTTTACTGCATACCAAATATTCCGAGAGCGGGTTTGGGAATGAGAAAAAACTACTCTCAATCTTTTCACTGTTTTTTTAAAAAGATTTTGTGAAATTTATAAATACACGACGAGTGGAAAATTTACACGGAAAATTATCGTCTTTACAATGTGCCGCGTTTATACTATTTTGAGGGAATCCCCGGTATTTGTTTTCATGTTCAGAACAGTGTGTGGAATTAAAAAGTGACGATTCTGCATCGTTCCGCAACAAAATGCAGCAAACATTTTTTTGTCGGCGAAATAATACATTTTTATACCCGAATTCATAGTAATTGGGGCACCAGATTTAACGATTTTGAATTTTCAAACTATTTGAACAGTCGGAGCCATTATTCGATCAAGAAATTATTAACAAGGTCGGGTAACGATGAGAAAAACGCGTTTTGGTGACGATAAAACAAAAGCTCTGCGCGAGCAGATACCTCGAGCACACATGCACAGAGATCAAAGGAGGAGCACCATTTCTAGGGGTTCGCGACCTTCCCAGAGTGCATCAGTGCACTCTCTATTGTTCGAGCTTTTCCTCAATTGCCGCGGCTATGTGGCCCGCGATGTATGCGGATCGTTCCTGGATTTTTTTGTATATACTCAATTTCAGCCACTCGATCCACAAGCTCGTTAAAGTCTCAATCATTGAGGGCTGGATTCTCGAAAAAGAGCTACTCGGAATTCACATTATTGTCGATCGTAGCGTCCAATTTTTCCTTAAAATTCCTCAGTCTCGGTTCGTCTCGAAATTTGTACCTAAAAATATTTCCTTCGCGGCGAATTATGTTTATGAAAAATTGAGCGCATCGCAATAATGTTGAAAAGCAAGTGGCATACAAGTTTGATGACTCTGAAGTTTGCAAAGTTGAGATTCAACGAAAAATATTGAGGGGTTTATTATTTATTGAATTTTGATTGCAATATTTCTTGTCGATTGAGAATTTAGGTCGCAAGAGAGGATCGTTTTATTGTTCCGACCAAATATCGAATAAGAATTATGAGCTCCCTACTGAAAAAATAACAGAATTTCGACAGTCGTGAAGTTTGCATCGTTGGAATGCAACGAAATTCTGCTTTTTCTGGAGCAGAGCTGACGTTTCTTATTCAATATTTGGCCAGGCCAATAAAACCAACTTTTTTTAGGATTCTGAGACAAAATCGGTAGGAAAATTGTCATGGTTTTTGATATTGAACAAATAATTAAAAGAAATAGTGTTTTTCGTTGCGTCGATGCAAACTTGGACATCGTCGAGTTTGTAGAGTTTCGGTGCGCGAATTTGCGCGTGTCTCGGTTCTCCAATTCGAATTGGATTAATATTCGGTGCAGCGTGATATGGACACAACTGATTTTGTTGCTAGCGATGTATCAGGATTAACAAAAAGGCGCGCGCACTCGATTAATTCTCATAGTGGATATGAACGCGACTCGGAGCAAACGCCCGACGACATTTCATTTCATTATTGGCCCAATTACCCGAGGCGATGGAGGCGTCATACTGTTTATCACATTTAGCCCCGAGAATCGAGCCTGTACATGTGCACAACATATACACAAATAGCAGAGTATAGAAACAGCCAAGAACCCGTATAGTTGAGCAGCAGTAGCAGGACAACTCGACGTGTCCGCGCGCGCGAACCGCTTTAACCCAGTTTGTCCCGATTAGTCCCGATCATCATCATCATCATTATCATCATCATCGTGGCATATGCAGTCGACACAACGAGAATCGTAAGCACTATCATTCCATCTGTAGTTGTTGTTTGCTTGGCTCCGCACTTTAATTCTCAACAGCTTTACCCAGCAACTCGATGAAGTGATTCGCTGCCGCCTTGATCGTTTTTACACGCGCGCGCGCGCGCGCTCCAACGACGAGATACATTCATTGATGAAATAACGATGGAATTTGAGCGCCATTTGACGCGATGAGTAAGTCAATGGCATTGCGAAGTTTTTGTGTGCATCTTTACCGATTGACAGCCGAAAATCAATTTTGGCATTTTTTCTTATTCAAAGAATTGCTCACGTTTTCGATGATTTTATGCATGGAACTTGGAGAGATAGCCGAGGAAAAATTATTTGACCCACATTCGCGGAGCCTGAATTTCCATGAGAGCAAATCGAAAAAAGAAACAAGCAATTTCTTCGCGTTGATAACATTCCTCGAGTAATCTGATTCGGGGAGACAGAGCTTCCTTCTTTTTCGTCCTAGTCTCCCGAGAACTATGCCCTATCTGATTTCCCTTGGAAAACTTTCTTCCAGGTTCGAGCATTAATGAACGCTCTCGGTGGTAGCAGCAAAGATTTCCATCAGTTTCTTCCAATTACCTTCGTCATTCTACGTGCCGTTGCCCCTTCCTTCCGGTAATATCGCCAAAATCCTTCGTTCCGACAACCTCGTTCCTTATGATAGTTGCCTGACGTAAGAATCCATCATTTCGTCTCAAGATTCAAGTCTTGATCTTAATAATTCATTGTGAAGTTTGCAACGTTGACATTCAACGGAAAATATTGTTTTGATTGATTATTTATTGAATTTTCAAAGTCATGGCAATTTTCTGGGTCCATTGGGTTTTTGGGTCGCTGGGAAAAAGATAATTTCTTATGAATACTTTATCCCTATTATTTTAATAAACTAAATTTTAAAAAACCATCTGCATTGCTTCACAAATCATCGTTTCGGCTCCACCCATTCGTTAGCTCTGCGGCCCTTAATCCCCGGACATGTTTAACGCCATATATTCATATAGATGGCGCCTTCGACCCTTCGAACGATCTCTTATCAACTTTCTTCATGAATCGCAACGGATTTTGAGTCGTAGTCGTTCTTAATATTGTCTTGGAAGTTTCGCCATGCTCCAACAACTCGAAAGCCTGTCGTTATAATCCACTTGGTTGGTTTATCGCTTCTGACAAGCCCTGTACACCACCAGAACCCATATCGAAAAGTAATTTTGTTTATGTTCCCCGGAGATTTTTGTACAGACTCTCAGGAGTTTGCTCGCGATACTCCGGTACAGTTTTCAGTTGTGCCTGAGAGCTTTTTCAAAGTTGGGAGGTGGAAAACGAATGAGGAAGCTCGGGAAAGAGGATTCTCTCTGTACCCACCACACCCATTCGGATACGTGCACTACACATACGTACGAATCCATGTAATACCTTAAAGTAGGACACGAGAAAATTCTCGACTGTTTTTTTTTGTTTTTTTTTTTTTTTATCCACCTCGGATCGAGTATACTTCTGGCAATAATTCAAATGTTCACTTCACACATACGTCTCCACTTTTGTGGACGTCCGTGAGAATATCCCGAGGACTATCTGTTAATAGAGTGTTGACTGAGGCTTGATTGATCTCAAAATTACAGAGAAAACTTTTCCGATACGTGAATTCTCCTCCTTTCACTTCCCTTTAATCGCAAGCTTCGCGATCTTCCATCCTGCCTCTGATCAAACACACACACGATTACAGAGACTCAAACTTTTAACGATCGCTTATTATCGTCTCTCTATTTCAATGTCACGTAATTTTCATAAACACCCCGCCAGCCAAGGTCCTAACGAGTTGAGAAAATCATAGAACTTTATGCGTCCGAATGACGACGATAACGATGATAAAAAAATTATCGTCTTCCCCGAATTGTTCTGATGGTATCGATCTTTTTTGACGTTTGACCAATTTAGCCCCATGTTTCCTATTTTTTCGACTCTGAGATCGAATTTTGATTTTGCGTCGCCTGAGAAAACGCGTCAACGTGTGATTTGCTTTTCTACAATATTTATCCAACATTGCTGTGGAGCCGAGGGACTCTGGGGATGAAATTTTTTTTTTATCTTCATATAGCGAAGTTTTTTTTTCATTTTTCATGAAGTGATCGTTCTTGAGAACCAAACTGTCTTTTTTTTCGTGTGATTTGAAAATTAGAGCTACCAAAAATATTGTCACGATTTTGAGGTCGAAAAAAATAAATTTTTCGGTGCATTTCAACGGTTGAAACTTTCAACCCCATACGATTATTTCGTAGTTTGGCAGAAAAGCTCAGCAGCAGCAGAATCTTCCGTTGCAATTTGGATCAAATCGAGGGAAGAGAAGTTGCCAACTGTGAATTTTTATGGATCGCGTCCTATATTTGTCGATTTCATCGCATATAGTTCATTATAAGAAAAAGACGAAATTCACTCAAGTATATATGCAGATATAAAGAGACGCCGGCAAACACACATTTCCATGCCGAATCCATTGAGTAAAGTTGGAAATACATGGCGTTTCCAGTGCAGCGAAACGCGAAAGGGGTGGCGGCGGAACCGAGGTTGTGCAGTTGTCTACTTGAGGGGGGTATAGAGGGATAGAAAGGGATGGAAATATCGGGGGCGGGAAAGAGGGAGACGAGTGGAGGAAACATCCAACCCATTGGGAGGGTTTCATCGACCGATTGGGGTTGAGAAGGCGGGTTGGATGCTCCCAAGCTTAAGCTACGTACTAACGTACACACGAAGAACCGCGTCAGCACCTCTCTTCTCACTATGGAACCCACCACTCTCTCACGCTCTTATGTTTCGCAAAGCTTACTCCATGTTTCACCTACATTCCAGTTGAGTATGTATGCGACATCGGTTTAACCCTGTACACCTTATATATGTGGACATTATAGTTGCACAGGATATTCAATGTCGTCTAAAACGTTCGCAGTTTGTTTACAGTTCACCTTTAGACTTAAAAATCGAGGTGACGATAAATATTCGTCTCGGTTTCGATATATTTGGCTCGTCACATAAAATGCAACAAAGTTCATAATTATTATTTAATATTTGGTCTGGACAATGAAACGATCGTCTCTTGCGACCCAAAAACTAAATCATCACGAAAAATTGCCATGTTTTTCAAAATTCAATAAATAGTGAATGTATAAACAAATTTTTCGTTTAATCCCAACGTTGCCAACCTTCGGAGTCATCAAACAATTCCTCTAGATGCACAAATATATTTTGTCCCACTGTATACGTGAATTATTCCGTACCTTTTTGTTGAGCAGTGCCGAACAAAAGTTTCAGGCTCCAGTCTTGCCAGACTCCAATAAACTCGTTGGGACGGGACAACGTCAACCTGCGGAATCAAGTTTAATTTTCAATCTTTTGAAACAGGCTACAAATGTTTCGACCATTGCTACGCCCTCGTATGGACGCTTCGCCTTTAATTGGGTTACGATTATTCAACTCGGGCTTAACCCAAACTATCGATGGAGGCAACTCAGGGTCAGAATGTTATACTTTTATTCTTGGATACTGACTAATCGGATCTCCACTGCATGGGAATTAGTTTCATTTAAACGAACAGGGAATTGTATGGCAATGATTACAAAGAGGGAGCAGGACTTGACCTCTCACCTATTGCCAGACTCAGTAATGATCATCCATGACCATTGTTGTGATACTCACTGCAAAACAGAAGACTTCTAACTGGTAAGTATACGTCGTAGGAGAGCGAGAAGCGATAGGTTCGAGTGAAGCACTATACCAATAAGACAAAGGCACTTGACACATGACTTTTTACCAGTCTTTGGCTCATTGACTGTTGGAAATTTTTCGGGTGCTTAATCGTCGTGCAGCAGCATAAGCAGAAGCAGCAATGCATTGCTTGGGTTCATGTTGAGCTGAGCCCGTGCACTGAAAATAAAATTTTGTTGAAAAAGATTCATATTTTGTTCGATACGTTCGACTAAACTTTTTTTTGTTTGAATAATCCCAAAAATTGTGTCAATGCAGCAAGAAACATTGTAGAAATTCTCTTTGGAAGCAAAATTTCGTCATTCCACTGGTAAATTTCGCTGACAATTCCGTTAGAAACCAAAAATACTGGCAAAATATGGAAAATTTTGAAATTATACAAAAATATTTAGTTTTAACGTGTTCAACAAAATATCAACGATTTTGAACAAAATTCCATGCCCAGTGCGGTGGAGATGCGCTGAAATTTATTATATTTTTTATTGAAATCGGTGAGTCTTGTGCTTGGAAGTCCAAATAGGACAGAGGGAACGGCAAGTCGATCGTTCAGCTCAAGGTGAATATGTTGAGGCCAACAGAACCGACCACAAGTGTCTGCCTCGTCAAGATTCGAACGGATGACCTAACACTAGCTTGTTCCTGATGTCGAAACGGAGACAATACGTTCCGTAATGATGAGGAGTTGAAATACAGCAAACCGATGAAGCTCGAGAGCGAAGCATCGAGGAGTAATGAGAGGAGCAAGATGGCTCGAAAGCTTTATTCACGAGTAAATGAATCCGAGCAACGAAGAAAATGACGAAGGAACTAAGCAGGATGCGCAAATATAGTCGCAGGTGTCATTTCATATACTGGCTGCTTTGAAAGCTAAACGAGAGACGCAGTGGGGAGTTGGGGATGGAACGAAATAATTGGTTCCTGGAAAATCTGGGTAAATGAGGAGCTCTTCTTGTATCTTGAGCTGTTCTCGACTGCTTTTCGATTTCCGAGTCTGCAAGCCTCGTCCCTGTTGTTTGGCCCGACCGATCAGTTTAATTCTCTTTTCCAAACAGTCGAGTCTGCTTCGTTGACGTTTCTGTCAGAGAAATGACTTTGGTAATGGCTAATTGCTCATAAAAATCACTCGTTTCTGTGCCGACCAAGAAGTTGGAAATATATCACGAAACAAAGTTTCATTTCGACTATTTTCGTAACCATTGATTTCCAAAAAGCTTCCGGCTGTCGTTGAGCTAATTTTTTGTTTTTTTTTTTTAAGAACGAAATGGAATCGAGAAATCATTCTTTCGATATGCTATCGGCTAGTGATGATGATTTTCTGGAAGTAATCCGAGCTCGTAATGCAACGTTGCACAATGACCGTACTCCCTGCTTCTTGAAAATCGGCGAGGCTCTCGTAGAATAATCTGAGACGGAAAAAGGCATTTAAATGGAATCGATCGTTGAAGGAACGTGTGTCCTTCGTTCTCTTCTTGGTCGTTATTGAGCGTGGACGAAATGAATTCGTTAGCTACTCTCAAAAACAAAAGTTTTATCGATTTACCTCCAGTGAGACGTCGTGACGTTGTGCCCCATATATTATTTCTCCAGGTTTGCAACAGCAAAGCTTTGCAACGATTTCGCATTACCAAGAGCTCTGCGAAGTCTGAATCGCGTCTATATGCAAGCAAAACAAGCGACTGTGCATATGTCGCGGTTGTATATTGACAGTTACGGTCTCCCTATGACTCCAACAACGTACGTCCTCACGAACTGTCCGCGATCGATTGGTTGGAGGGTGTCAGGTGTCAAGGCCACTGCCGATAATCATTCACCGTAATGCGCACGGAACTCCATCGTGTGCTGGTCTATTCCTGCCACGTCGTTGCTCTTCCGCGGCTAGTCTCCGTTATTCTCTACATTCCCTCGTTGTGTCCAGTCCACGTTCGCTCTTTATATCAATTCATGCATATACACATCCGTGTACAACCATAACTGTCCCTCACAAAAGGCTCCGACTTACTGATCCATCCACCAATCTAACGCCACATTTCCGCCCTTTTGTCTCCCAACCCTGCGTCTCTGCTTTGCTATGCATATATGCGCGAGTCTATACGTCGATTACGTTTCCTACATACTCGACTGATCGATTCGATTAAATTAAATTCCTCAATGTTACTGCTCGTTGTGAATCATCGATCCACGTCGGTTCTTTATGTTTTTCACATGCGCGGGCCCTTCGAACAACTTTCTTGTTTAAAACCTTTTTATATTGGACACGGCGACTGGAATGATTCCTGGCTAAAGCGAACAGAAACATCTGTGGCTGCGCTCGAACACAATTACCTTTCCGCAAAAGCCTCGTTCATTATCGCCCTTCGTACCCCTTTTTTCACTCAGACATACCTAAATTATAAAACAACAGTTTTTGGCTTTTGTCAGCAGGAATTCGGGTCAAACAAGCTCGAGGACTTGTTCACGATTTCATTAATTGATCGAATCTCCGAGGACCGATGTTCGCACTGTCTTACGATCTTATAACGAAACTGACGTCGTGTACGTAATAGCAGTGAGTCAGCGATGCCAGTAATGAAGGAATAAGAAATCAATGACGTAGCAACTTTCTATGGAAACTTGTCATTTTCNCTTGTTTAAAACCTTTTTATATTGGACACGGCGACTGGAATGATTCCTGGCTAAAGCGAACAGAAACATCTGTGGCTGCGCTCGAACACAATTACCTTTCCGCAAAAGCCTCGTTCATTATCGCCCTTCGTACCCCTTTTTTCACTCAGACATACCTAAATTATAAAACAACAGTTTTTGGCTTTTGTCAGCAGGAATTCGAGTCAAACAAGCTCGAGGACTTGTTCCCGATTTCATTAATTGATCGACTCTCCGAGGACCGATGTTCGCACTGTCTTACGATCTTATAACGAAACTGACGTCGTGTACGTAATACACGGAGAGAAATGCGGGGAAATTTATATCACAAATTACTATGCTCCATAGTTTTCTGGTGACAGTTTCGTACGCTCTGAGAAATTTGAGCAAAAACATAGTAATTTTTCATCTAAAACGGGCGAAAAATGTCAAATTTCCGCTATTTCCGATAGAATTTGAATAAAAATTACTATGTTTTTGCTAAAATTTCTCAGAGCGTACGAAACTGTCACTAGAAAACTATGGAGCATAGTAATTTGTGATATAAATTTCCCGGCATTTCTCTCCGTGTAGCAGTGAGTCAGCGATGCCAGTAATGAAGGAATAAGAAATCAATGACGTAGCAACTTTCTATCTAAACTTGTCATTTTCACGGCTCAGCGATTTCTAATTTAATTAGCGAATGATAAAAAACAAACGTCTATGGAAACACGTATCAATGTTCAAAATTCACTCTCGTTGTTTTCGTTTGAAAGGGGCTATAACGTTGACGAACATCGTTCTCTAAAAATATAATCATCACGTGCGATATGGAAATCCATCGCCTGAAAAAAATCCAATATCGCAACAACGCCCACTCGAAGTTAAAACTGGAATGAGGAAAACAACGTCGATGTAAAAAAAAAAGAAAAAAAAAACGGATCATGAAAAAAAATGGACATTTCACTTCCCACAATGAAATTGTCATCGGGATCCCAAATGTCATTGTTTTCTCGTTACATTTTCGCTCTGTGAGCGCTCTCGGTTCACACCGAATGATATTTTGACAAAATAGGAAACATACAAAAAAGCCTGTCACACAAATTGCGTTTGTTGTTCGCAACACGAGAAAAAACACGGCCATCGACACGATCATCGACAGCTCAATTTACGACTCGGCAATGACGTAAATTGTCTTTCCTCTAAAAAAAAATATATCCCGTCCCTTTAAATTACCCTCTCGTTCTTTCCCTGCTGTGTACAATTTCCTCGACGAGCACGAAACGTCTTGTTCCAACCGTAACACACTGTCGGAGCTCTACGACGCGGAGGATGTTTCCCAAGCGAATATCAAATGGGATCGAGCCCACGAATTTGTATCGCGTCTTCCGAAGCGAAGGGACTCAAGCATCGCTTTTTTTTTCTTTGCTATCGCTATAGAGGGCTTTTGAAGATCGTGTCGCATAATATTAATGAGGTTTTAACATTATTTCACGTGCTTCGGCTTCCTTGTGATTCTATTTTCACAAATTTCCGTAAAATGATTTCTTTGCTCCACTAAAGTCTCTGGAAATATCGAAAGAATCGGACGATCCTCTATAATTTCATGAACGCGTTAACGAAAAAGCTACTCGAGCTTCCGAGACGAAATTCGGTCCAATTGCGCGGCTTGAAACGCTCCGTACATTGAGCGTGTCGTCCCTCCGGTACCGTTTTTCGTCGGGGATTTTCATATATACGCTCGATGTGTGATCTCGTACGTTATTTGTTACACGACTCGTATATTTTGCGAATACACGTTACCGAATGCTGTTCGCTCGTGGCTTTGCTCCATTTCTCGCTCGGATGCATTCCGAGAGGGATTTAGTTCCGAGGGCGGCTAAATTTCGAGGATCCGACCGAACTTCGATACTATGCCTTTGCTCCCCAAGCACAGGACGCTAAAGTACACCAAAGTATGGGAACGATGTGCTAACCTCAAAGATCTTCGAGTCTCTGCAGGTGGCACCGCGTCGTCGCAATCAGGAGCTTTTTTTGTTGTTGTTATTCTGAAATTAATTGCATCTTTTTAATTCTTGGAATTCCTTGAAATCCTCGATGCATCCTTGACATTCGGCTGCTTGAAACAAATCCTTTTCCATTAGCATCTTTATGAGTTTTGTTGTAATTGCAATCAAGTATGTAGCGAGCCTTATTAATTACTTCAAGTTGTTAATGAGAACACAGAGTCAGGAGATGATTTTCTCTCCACACATTAACCTGCGACACTTTTGATTAATCTTTTCCCTCTTGTTGTTGATTTATTTGCTCTCGTCCCCGAGAATGGCGCCGCGGAGATTCGTTAATGTCCCTGAACCAGCAGTGCATGCGCCGAGCATCTTGGGCAAAGGTTCATTGTCTATGACCTCGAATATTAAGCTATGTATTCTTAGCATCGGTTTTAACGGCCGTGTAGCCACCTCTGCAGCACTCTCCAACTCTGTTTGTTCACCTTGGCATAGACAACGATACCTCGTCGTTCATAAATGTCCGAACCTCGTTGCTTAAGTAGCGTCTAGCATGCTAACTACTATCCCTTCGTTCTCGTCCTACCTCGTGTACTTGACATTATACACATGCATATACGCTATCGATCCCCAAGCTCGACAAAAGGGCTCAATTCGCACCATTTTCATTACCAATTCACCTCGCTTTGGACTCTCTGTTTCACGACAGTTTCTCCGTAATACACAAAGGGCACATGCTTCCTCCAAAACATCCATCAACGCTGGATCCTATACCTTATTCGTGTGTTATGCAAAGATGCCTTTTGCACAAGTACTCTCGATATTCTACTTCCACCCCAGAACATTCCACTCCGAGAATTTCTGGAATCTTGCGAGAGACATTTTCCCAAGAGCTACTACATCCGGGCCAAATGGGACAAATCAATAATACCTTTTCCTCAAATCAGTGCAGATTAATTCCTAATAATGGAGTCTTCTTAATCTTCCATCTTCCTCGAAAATCGTTTACTCGACAATTTCCACCAAACACTTCGATTTTCTCATTGCCAACAGACATATAAAGAAATTTTCGTTTATTTTCTTCAATTCTTCAGGATCAACTAATCCTACGGTTAATTTCGTTTCCAAGACCGTTGGCTCATTGAGACTTTGGCCTCGTAGCAAGCGACACGATCGCGTTTGCTATATGTATGGCAAGTTTTGCACAATTCACGAAGATTACGACTTCATTGAGTCTAACCCAATATTCAGTTTCGATTATCCTTGCTCTGCATCGCGTCTTTCGATCGGCAAGTTTGCCATCAAAGCTAAAAGTTTGTGACAAGTTGAAACGTTTACATAGAGAAATTCATAAATATGCTCACAGATTTCTTCAAAACTAGACGGAAATAAAAGTTTCTTTATTGGCAACTGACGTTAACAGCTTTTCAACACTTTTGCGCGAATATATAAATGAAATATCGTTTTAGTCATTTCCACTTTATTTTTCTTCCGTCTAAATGCTTTCCTCTATCGTAGAAATGAGACGAACGATAGAGGAGAATGGAACCCAAGTCAATATGCACATACAAATATACATAAAGGAAAATTGGTGCAGTGCAACGTGAGAATGTTGTGGGATGAGAGGCAGGGAATGGGAAAAGCAAAGAAAAAAAAAACAAAGATAATGTTTGAAAGAGGAGAAACCAGGCGCGAACGTCGGTTGACACGTACGACACGTGAGAGAGTTGTATCGTGAATGAGAGAAATAAAGTTGAAATACAAGAGAGAATTGAGAGTATATGTATGAGAGGAGAAGAGACAGACTGTATGGAGTTTAAATGTGCAAAAGAGAGAGGCCAGCACCGCATCACGCCTTTTACCTCTCGGGGTGTGACCTATTCTCTCCCTTGTATTCTCTGCCCTGTCGAATCGATCATTGTCGAGCTATATCTCGACGATATGTGCTCGCATGTATAGTTGATTGTACATTTCTGTTTCCTCGTACCAGAAACCCCGAATCACATCGCACAGATATAAATATAAACACATAAATGATGATGGTCACGAATTTCCGATCAAAACTCATTCCCTCGTCCGACCATCTCGTGTCCCCGCACCTCTTACACTTTTTCGTAACACTTTTCCCCCAGTGGCTGGTGAAAACTATTTTTCTTCTCGATGAAGATGAAAATCATTATTTAAATCATCGTGCAGATCGGAAATGACGTTATAAGTTTGACGAGTACGTGTTGACAAATTGACAATCTGAGCGGAAATCTCGAACGAAAAAAAATTTGCATTGTACGAAAAAAAAAAAAAAAGAAATGAGTTTTTCGTTGTGATTGCGTGTGTTGCTTTGATCGTCGCGACCAAGTGACGAAACGCGATATTTTTATAACGCGTCATTCCATACGTGAAAAAAAAATCAAGGGCGTGAATGAAACTTTTTGCTGCTGCAGTTTCGAATTCGTTTGAACAGCAGTTGAAATAAAAATCGAGTTCAAAGGCTGCGTTTACGATTTCGAGTTCCTTATTATTACGATACGCTTTTGGTATACGTTTCATGTCATTTTTCGTCTGTAAACGTCTTAAGCTCGCTTTGATTCTTCACAGGAAAGTCACTGCATTCGAAAGTGTTGCTTCATCTCGTTTATAAATCGCGATTCGAGCATATAACTTGCAAAAGGATTGGACATTTCCCTGCTCCTAATATGTTAGGAGGGAAATGTCGCTTTCGAACGGATCGCATCTGCGAGCAGGTCGTATCTATAAATTTATAAATACACCACGCGTTGGGCATTTTCACCAGCAAATTTCCAACCTCGAATTTGGCCGAGCGTTAAAGCAGGTTCCGCGGGACGTGCTAAAAATCCTACTGTACGTATAAATGATAATAATAATCAACA
This sequence comes from Hyposoter didymator, assembly GCA_037952995.1. Taxonomy (NCBI): domain Eukaryota; kingdom Metazoa; phylum Arthropoda; class Insecta; order Hymenoptera; family Ichneumonidae; genus Hyposoter; species Hyposoter didymator. The sequence goes on from JBAJMU010000003.1 coordinate 14,990,096, forward strand.
AGAAATATCCTTCATTGAATTCGTAGTTGAAAAGAGTTTTTCGACTGTGCACGAAATCTCACGAGGAAACTCTAAATGTTGGATACACACAGCACCAAATAAAAATCAGTCTCACCGCGTCACGACCAATATCTATAAAAATTATACTGCACTATACGTAAGCTCATCATTTTATTTCCGACCGTGCTACTTCGTTATAACGCTTGGATGGGCTTGAAAAAATACAGATCCTCAGAACTCCCACGCTCTTACATGCAATATTAAAAAAAAAACCGATTCGAATTTTCTTTGGTTAGTAAACTATGGAAATATGAAGTTGGACTAATTTGAAAATCGGTCAAATTTCTTCAACGTCAGTTTTTCGCGTATTTTTAAAAATCGATTTATTCTTTTTTGAACATTTTTCTCTGCTTTAAAATAAACATTTGGAGCAATTGTACGAACTTTTGCATCGTGGCAACGAACGCGACGGAGTACGCCATCGGATCGCTGCCTTATAGTCTTTCGAATTATCCGATCGGGGTTTATTCGGGATGATCATTCGGATAGATCGATCTTCGAGATTTGGCGATTTTTCAAACAGTTTCTGCAATCTGAATTTGCATGGATTTAACAAATCCTTTCAGCACCAGAGGAAATCTCTCAAAGGATAACGCACGATGAATGCCGTGCATTGAAATTTACGGAAAAGCGACTGCAACGTCTCATGTTGCTCGGTTTCTATGAGCACTAAATGAACTCAGCTCTAAGAGTGCCAAAGATTCATAGAGAGGCCTTGATCCGAAAGATTTTGTATCTTGCGGTTTGCTAAGACGGAGATGAAAAAAATGGTGAGCGCAAAACAGAGAAGGACAAAGTAAAAACCTTGAATCTTCATTTTGGAGAGAGAGTGGAGCGAGTCAAGTGATTGAGGATTGAATGTTTTGGATTGGTCGATTCCTCGTGAGAGTGGAAACAGCTATCGAGTGGTTGGATGCGAATGCAAACGAATAGCAGTGCGACAGAGACCGAGAATGGACTACGAAACTGTTAAGGGTCTTCCAGTCTTTAGTCCTCCATTCAAAATCTGCTCGTAAACACAAAAAGTGCAGCGTAACGTTGCTCAATATGCTGTCGATTGAAGAGAAGCAGTAAAAATAATAAATAATCATTTGGATCGACAAGTTTGGGGGAAATTAACGATTGCGGCAGGAAAGTCAACGAGGCAGTTGAATGAATGAATTTTTCGTATGCAAAGACGTGCAGCTATGTAACAAGGCGACGATCGATGAATATGCGTTCAAGGTTTTCAATGGTCGCTCTCTTTTCTCCATGCATTGAAAATCTCCGTGAAATCTTTTTGGACGGAAAAGTACGAAATGGAACGATCCGGATACATCGATAACGGATTTTCCTCCCCTTCGTATATTCACGTTAATGGCCAATCGGTCTCAAATTTGCTCCCTCACGGTTGGCTCGTCATGGGAGGAAGGAGTTTGGGGTCGTGTGCGAACTATCCGTGCCGCAAAATACACTCTTGCATGGCGTATTTACAAACAGCAGGCAGAATAAAGTTTGTGTGTTGGCCGTGGGTGTAGACTGGCGTATTTGTGTTTATCAAGGGTAGGGGGTGGAGAATGGTAAAGTTGGCTCGTATAGGCTGTGGTGATAGAAGGTGAGCACCCTACGCGCCCGTTTGTGCTCAGGTGAGTGGGGCAGCCATCAGAAACGAGCAGCTGAGAGAGCGGCGCGTCCACCACTACCAGCACCGCGTACGTTTCACGCCACCCCCGGTTAAATGTGAAAACCACTTGTCTTCTGGTCCCGTGCCGCGCGCGTCGCTCACGGAGCTTCCAAGCTACTCAGTAACGAAGGGAGAGAAAGAGAAAGAAAGAGCTTCGAAGCTCAGCTAGAGAAATACAGAAGCTATAGAGACGAAGAGAGAGAGAGAGAGAGAGGGCGAAAGAGATAGAGAGAAAGCTCGGGTTTTCCAGCAAAACGTTTGCGTCGTCGTGGTCGTCGACGTCGCTGTGACGAGTTCGCTCGCAGATTTTAACGACGACTTGCGGCACCATTCCGCGAACTATCGAGTTTATTTGTATCCGCGACCCCGAAATATGTAATTGCAACTTAATAATCAATAAAAGATCGTTCGTTAACGCGAACAAATAAAATCGAGTATAATCGGCAGTGGAAATAAATTCAGGCTCAAGCTTTTCGGGCTCGTTTGAATTTCAAAGGTGTCACAACCAATTGCGCGTGCTTCTGCGAACGTCTGTGCGTTTTTATATGCATATGTGTGTTACTTTTCCATTCCTGCACGTTCGACACCCTATTTTTCGTCATGGATATACAAATAAAAAATCACATCGTGCATACACACACACTTGTACACAATCATCGAAGCAGACATGATATATACATTTGGAAGTTTCGTGCAACAGTTACGAGACCCTCTTCCGCCCGCATCGGTGACCATCCCGTTCATACAATCTCGCACGTATATTGTTGTTGCCACTGTTATTATTATTATCCCCAAGGGTAATTCAACCCGATGAACTTTCCAAAGATTCTACTATTTTTTCTTCCATCTATTTTTTTCATACGTTCGGTCATCCTCCCAAGTGCTTTTTTTTCTTTTCTTTTTTCTTCACTCAGTCGCTTATTTCTGTTGCTCGTTCGTTTTGCTGCCATGTTTGGACTTGCCACTTGTTACATATTCATTGCTCTTGCGGATTTCGATCGCCACACCACGATAAAAAAATAAACATGTCACAACGAACAAGCCAGAAGCTCCTTGATCCGTTTCGCTGAATAATTATACAATCTTTTTTGTTCTCCCGTCTCGTTATAATGGATTCGTTCAATTAAGCCGACTGATAATTCCATTCACATTACTTAATTATCGCTCAACTTTTCTCGCTGGAAATACTTTTTTGTTCGGATCGATTGATCGATTTATCGGATTCGCTATTGTAAATGGAAAAATTATTTGATGCGGAGATTGCTGAGCAATTCTCCTCCATCATTCAAATCGTTCCGATATTTTCTTCCATGTCCATTATTTTATTTTTTCAAGTCTCACGTAACGCAAAAGACAAAATGGATTATATGCTTGAATTCCATTTGAATTCTCTTCAAATGCCTGACAACTTTCTTCATATCCTCAAGTACTTCATTAATAATAAATCAATTAGTATGATTAATAGTTCGTGGAGGAGAATTCCATTTTGCTATGGCATAGGGCCTGGAATTTTTTGCCTTATCTCCTTCCTAAATCCTCACACTTTGCAAATTAATAGGAAAATTTGATGGCAACACATTATTTTATTCCAGCCGGACATTATTGCCTGTGGATACGTTTTTTCACACTCTCACGTTTCTTCGTTGTCATCATTATATTTTCCATTAAACTAATTGCAATATATTTTCTTTTATCGATTAAAAAATTACGGTTATCAAAGGGAAAAAGCTTTTCCAGCATTTCAACATTTATTTAATCGTGTGCGTTTGTTTTTCTGCATGTTAATTAGTTTGGAATCGAATTAGTTGTATTTTGGAAGTATAATTATCAGACATAGTCACGATAATAAAGAAAAATCGTCGCTCTTACACGCTTAATTGAAATTAAATTAATAAAATTCAATTATAGCCTCATAAATCTCTCTGGCTGGAGAGGGTTCGTGATATTTGATATGCTCCGCAAGAGGGAGAAAGAGCAAGTGTGAAAATGAAATGGATATCTCGAAAGGGATCGCTGTTAAGACTGAAACTCGCGTGCGTGGCATTCTCGACTCAATCATTTCCCAAACTTGTCGAAATTTAATACTCCATATTGACATGCGGGAGAATATTCGTTTCATGATTTTGTTGACGATAAACATTGTTCTGCGGAAACATTGGTGACACAATTAAAGAATTTACTTTTCCTGCCATTTTTAACCATCGCCAAACTATTTATTACACAAATGAATTTCCCATCACGGAATTCGCTTGATTACTTTTTCTCGCGTATAAGTCAAAATATTCTGACCTCGCGTATACACCGTGCGGCGAAACTGAGAATTCCGCGCCTGGATAACAGTACGAAAAAAAACACATCGATAAATATTGATGACAGTGTCCACAAAGAACTTTTTTTCTACCAATCCATACAAAACATCAAATGTCGTTCCGTGGTTCGATAGTATAGCTCGGTCATCTATATACACATTCTTTTACCTTCATTCCACGGGCGATTCCGTGCTGAATTCGCCAAAATAAAAGGCACGCTTTCTTGGGCAGCTCGACTCATGAAAATTCCAAACTTATTTGTTTTCCATTTTGCAAATCGAAAGAGACGGCACTTACATTTTCGTAAAAAATCAACACACATTTTTCGAGCTTGTGAAAAGGGAAAATGTAGAAACTCGAGCGATGTGCGTCCGTGTTAGGACGCAGGGAAAAATTTGCAAGGCAATTTTTTACTGTGCTCAATGTAAATTCGATAACAAAATGAATGATTTTGTCAATGTTCAGAATTTCGTTTGATTTTGACGAAAATTTAAGTTCTTCGCGGTAACAATTCGATCTCGAAAAATCTGGGTCGTCTCTTGATCGTTTTGGTATATTTTTCGATTCGGATTCCTCTCGCGTTCGTATAAAACGACCCGTACACTTGACATATTTGTGGTACGAGTGCGTTCCGTGGTTGGACATTTCGGAAATTTTCAGAGCACCGCGGTATTGACCGAGAGAATGGATAGCCATCGATCACACACCGAATATGTAGAGGGTGCGTGGGTTGTTATCACTGTAAACTGGAATCGAGGATCGAATTATTAGTAAAAAAGTTTTATTCTGCTTTGCAATCCGCCCGCACGCTGATGACTTATTGATTTTTATTGAAGTCGACGAAAGCCTGTTATTTCACGTGTCGCCTGTCAGAATGTTTTGGAATCCGGTAAAAATGTGTAGAACCAATCTTCACGAACACAGAATTTTTAATGTAAAAACTATTTAGGCTACAATTTGTTATTTTTTGTAATTTGGTCCTGGGGAGCAAACGCGATCCGATTTCCACGCATCACGCGCGTTTTTCGTAGAAAATGCACTTTTTCTGTATTTCTAACCGTTTCGATAGTTTCCGGGCTGCAAAGAAAGGGCGTCGTCTTTTCCAATAATAACTCGCGACGCATATTGCGAGACTAAGTTTGTCAGAAAAACGGTCTTGAAGTTTGCCACTCGGGATTAGGTCTCCAGGGCGAGTGTACCGCGAGCTAACCATCAGCGAGGGACACCCTGTACATATACATATATACCGACAATGAAAGCATTGATTGATCGGTGCCAAACACCAAAGCATTGTCTCTCGTTTCATCGCGACGCGTTCACAACAAGAGCGTATACATTTTTTTTCTTTTTCCTTTTTGCGCAATAACTTCATTCAACGATAATCCAATCTTGCCGTATTTTTTTCACGTATTCTTGTTCGCTAATAAAGTTCTACGATGATTCGCAAAAGATTTTGTCATGGATGTTTTTGACATGGAGAAGTAACCATCCCCTCGGGCTGCTCGAGGGGGTGGATCGTTAACTCGCGACCTCGTGCTTCGACCCTTCATCATTCCCACCCCGAGCTCGACTTTCCCCCTTCACCTTGATATCTATTTCTCAGCGGCCAAATTGATAACGCCGAAAAGAGAATATCTCTTTGTCCGATGATTCACTGTCACGCAGCATTTTATTGGAAACATTTAAAAAAAAAACTCGTCGGTTTTTAGTTTTCGTTAATAAAATCGGTTTCCAAATATTTCATGTAATAATTCTGGTGCAGTCGATTCCCGGGGCTTCGTCACATTCGAGTTATTTAGCGAGGTAAACAAGCGCAATCAGCACACTATTTAATCGTACGCTCGTGAAATTTCTGTTCTGGTGTCACATCTGTCTGCTGTACACATTTTTCTCACTAATCCGGTTAAAGTGCTAATTTCATCAATCAATTTCCAACAATCGTCTATTCGAGATTCGCCACAGAATTTATTTGAATGCTTGATTATTGCTCCCATCCCATCCGCGCGTTCGATTGCTTGTAAAATAATCGACTTTGACAACATCGCTCAAAATTAATTGTGCTTAGTTTCGATGCTGTCATGGATGATTGACTGCTAGGAACTTGTATGACACTTGATTCACAAGTTCATTGATTATAATCCAAACTATGATGGGAACACCCCACACACACACACACACACACCATTTGACATAAATCGAAACTTCATTCTTGATTTCTACGGCACGTTCTTTGCGATTGCATTTTTGTATTTTTATCGTTTTGCTTTGGGAATATCGGAGATAATGAATTTTTTGTTTTTCGAGAGCACTCAATATGCCATTCGGGTGAATGAAAGTGCTTGAAATGCTTGAAGCAATAACGATTCACTTTACGAATCAATTGAGCTTTTCAGCTTTCGTGTTTTTTTAAGAATTATTGTCATTTATTCGTAATGCATGTATATCCCATGGGAAATGGAGTTTTATGAATTCTGGGCAATTGTTAGTTAGTTCACGTATGTGAAACACTACGAGGGTTGCATGGAACGCGATCGTCTGAGAATCGAAATAATTTCCGACCTCTATACACAAAATCTCTCTCATTTCTTTTTCCTTCCACACTCTAGTGTCGTTTTTTTCTTTTCATTTTTTTTCTCAAACCTCGTGTTGGTAGAGTAAAAAAAAAAAAACAGAGATTGATGGGCGATTGCGTGCCAAGATGCTTGAATGAGGAAGAATTTCGAGGGACGACCTTGTACGTGGCGAATCAAGGTGTCAAAGTGACTAACCAAATTATTTCGATGGACTCACATTTGCTTTTTTAGCTCGTTTGAAAAGAAATCTGCTTGTGCAGAGACATCGGGCTTCCTATAGATCCATAAAGTATGTTTCAACTCAGCCAATTTGAATGGATTTACTCAGATCAAGAGAAATTAGAATTACTCCGATAATTGCATATCTCGCGATACATCCTCGTATTCTCCATGAGAAAAGAGATTGCTCTGTTTCATCGCGAAAATTAATTGGTTTTTCATCCATTACTTACGTATGCCCGTCCAACAGAATCTCTCGATAAATTCATTGTATTTTCATTCTGCGAAAGGCAATTAGCGATAACGAACGGTATGTAAAGTATTCATTAGTGGGGCAATGGAATTTTTAATGAAATGTAACGAATCCCGTTGGTACATTCATTGGCTTTGTGTGCACTGAAGAATTCTTCCAATTATTAACCATTAACCATGGAGTAGCTGCGTTTAAAATGCTTTGATAAATTTTGACCGACGTGTTCTAAATTGTCTCAACTTGCTCTGAACCCAAATGGAAATAATTGAAACATGAGTGTACGAAAATAAAATATCAAGTGTCCTGTTCCATAGCAAATTGAGTCAATTTTTCAAAATAAAAATGGCCGAAATCTACGAAAGAAAAGTAATGAGAAATGTTTTGCTCTCATTCAAGCTTCGCACGCAATCGTTCGTTCGACAGACGTATGTTTCTCCATTTCTCGAATTACCTCCTCTCGATCATCAAAGCTCCCGATAGTTGTCCGATTAATTTGCTCCGTTCGTCATATCGAGTTTGCCGCAATTATCGTTAAACGGAATTCTCGCGATATTATAATCGCTCAATTCTCAACTGCGAACATCAACAAAGAGAATTTCGATGAAAATCGTCCATGAGCGAACGTCATTATAGGATAGGCTTGCTCTATCGAGTATCTCACCTTGTTTCGCTCCGGTGGCCTCCAATTTTTTCGCGCTCAATTCGACACCGATAATAATAGAGTGACCCATTGAAGATTAGAGAGCACACGAGTTGTACACACTTTGTACAAGCGATAAATCGATCATGCGTTTACTGGACAAAATTGTTAGGCCGCCTCGCGTTTCCAGTGTATCCCGATCGACCCTCCATTCTTCGTGGCGTTTATGATTAATTATCAATTCTAATGCACTAATAATAATAATGCTACATCCTGCAGCTCGTGTTATTAATGACAACGATGTATAATAATAAATAATTAATCTAATAACAACAAACAATCGAACTTTGTGCTACATTTTCGACTAATATCAGTGAAAAAAAAGGAAATAATACAATCAACACGAGATGAGTAACTCTGGTGCTATTCCCCTCATCCTCGCTAAGAAAGGTCAAATTATCGAAGGCAAGTATTTCTCTTTATTACAATCTTTCGTTCTCCGTACATATTGAAAATATTACATGCCCGTCATCGCGCCTCCTTCTCTGTCGAAAGGATTTGATACTTTGAACAAAAAGCTCCACGTGCGGCCAAATGATCAGTCCCAATCGTGAGATATGAGCCCATCGCCTTTAAATTTTCCATAGAATTTGCACTATATATATTTTACACAAGTAGAAACACCTGATACCGCAATAGCGCTTCGCGTATCCTGGGAAATAGCCAAGTACGTCGCAACAGCTGATTCGTGGGGGCTGTCACTTATCAACTGACTGAACAGTCAGCTGTTAGATGTCGGTTCTCTCTGAACGCCTAGCGTTTCACGTGAAGCTTTTTTTTTTTTGCGACTTAGTATCGAAAGACGTCGATGAAGAATTTTCGTGTCCGTGACGACAATTGAACGTTTTTTTTAGTGCAAGACGAATCGGGCAGTCATAATTTGACAACATCGCCTACAAAAATGTATGCTTTGTGTCCAGGAATTATTCGACGATAAAAAAACTTCACACTCTGTAGCGTTCTCGGCTAAAAAAACTCAACAACGTACTCGTTGTTCAGTATTAACAAATCATTAGATACTTAACAAAGTACTCGTTCGAATTGGAAGATTCTTGAGAATAGAAAGTCTAACTATTCAGAAAAATTATTGTCAGCTTTGGAAAATTGATGTAATTTTAAAACGTACAAGAATTTATTGTTTTTATAAATTTGTTGTTTTTTACGTTGAAGTTATGTGTGTATGTGAACGAAATTGCTCGGATTGTGCGAGTTAAAACGAGGGCATGATTGATCGAGGTGATCATGTTGTACCTTTTGGTCGTTACACGACAGCAGGGTGGATGTGAGTGAGGGTGTCATCATACTTAGAAAATCCTTATACGATTTTGTCTGTATCTTTTTTTTTCGAGGTTCAATCTTTTCGTGCCTTATACATATATATATCGAATAACGTAGACGAGAATACCTCCTCGGGTGGCTCGCTTTGACGAGATTTTTCTTACGAAAATTTGAAAGGGGCGAGGGCCCTGCGGAGCTTTTCCGCTCACCATCAATCTTCGTGTATTAAACGTGAACGTGCTCAAGTTTTCAACAACGAAGCTAAATCATTAATTCCAAGTACGAATAGTTTCCTCTCGTTTAGCCTCCTCGCCAGCAGATCGCACAGACATTCCCTATTCCCATTCGTGTATATTCGTCTGTATGTCTATTCATTCGAATCAATGTACCTACGAGACGTTCCGTTGGAATAATGCAGAGAGAAGGAAAAACACTCGCCATTGTTCTCTACGAACCATGCAGATGCATAAGATCGAAAGTCTCACAGATCGGTAACGACGAATCAATGTCACACAGTCTCCAATAATCAGATCGTCGTTCGTAATCTCCTCCGTAATGATTTGCTAAAAAAAATTCTCCTCGAATCATCAGCTTTGCCTGTGAAGACGCGGTATGACTCTGAAGTTTGCATCGTTGGAATGCAACGAAATTCTTTTTCATCTTTGGAAAAAATAATTATTCAAACGCAAAATGTAATTCCGAGGATAAAATAATCGATCTTTAGAAACCGAAAAGCATATCGGCTCGGAAAATTTCGATGACATTGAAAATTCAACGAATTATCAGTAAAATGAAATATTTTTCGTTGCATTCCAACGTTGCAAACTTCAGCATCATAGACGCGGTACAGTCTCTTCGGAATGGAACGTAGAAATTTAAATGCTATTTTTGTGATACAGATGAAACTCCAAAGGTGGATGGAGAAAATTTATTTCAAACGGATTTAAACAACTTTATAGTAATGTATTAAAGTGAACATTTCAAACTGTACAGTTTTTCTTGTTTATGGTATGGTGCGCTGCAGTGCTTGCTGGTAACAGCTTTTCTTGTGAGCGCAGTGCTCACGAGAAGAAAATGTACTCGGAGCAGAAAGATGGCACGTTTTCATCTTGTGGAACGTATAAACGACGTTAAACTGGGCACGACGATAAATAGAAATGTTTGAATCTCGTTTTATGAAATATTGCGATATGGAGCATCGCGAATGATGAATTTTCACAGGGTTTGCAGTTTATTTTTGAAGTATTTTCTCATCCAGCATGGAATGTTCCGTATCGAGTAATTAGAACGACAAAAAGAATTGCGAAAAATAAGGGAAATGAAGGGAGAAATGCGAGATAAGCGAGGTAGAGATAAAATGAATATAAACTTTCTCATCCCTTATTTGGGCTGCCATGCATTCACTCGACAATCATCCCCTGCAATTATCTCGCTAACCCTTCCGACTAAATTCTCCCTCGTTTCGTTGATCATTCCTCCTAAATTGTCTCTTGCGACCTAAGGGGACTGTCAAAATTCAAACTTCCACGATTTTACACGAAAGATTTTGGTCCTTCTTTCTCTTCTGTCTATTCTTCTTGCCGGTCTCTGCTCTCTTTGTTCTCTTTGCCTATCTGTGGCCGCTGTGGCTATTTCAACAATTCGTCGAGCTGGATAATCAATTCAGTTTCACGCGAATGAATAAATCAACTGTGCTCAACATCCGGAAACGGAGACTTCCTTGGCGGGTAACGGCACGATTTCTTCTCGTGCTATCTCGTTATTCTCCTTTCTTCCGGTCCACAGGTATTTATTCAATACATATATACGGCCTCATCTATCTTCGCAGTACCTTGATACAGCGTCTGAACTACCAATGTCGTAATTTCAAGAAAAATTCTAGTAAATACAAGTTTCATACGCCAAATAATTTTTCAGCTACTCCCGGCACTTTGCAACGAAGACTGTCAAACTTTAAAAAGAAAATAATTCCATGACGAATTTCCTGCGGATTTCATTCCGAAACCTCCAACTCTGAGATTCAAATAATTCCTGAACGTACGGGGAACGTAGCCCGAAAACTCTCGAGTATATAGTTTATTCCATACTGTTCATTGCATGGGCTTGAGGCTTTACGAGCCAAGTTATAGCGTTCAGACTGAGACCCGGAACGTGAAGGTCCATGTATACGAGTTTAGTTTCAGCGACACGATGAATCGCACCCTCGCACCGAATAGGGCTTGACCCTGCGTGTTCCAACACGCTCGTTTTGACGAATCATGCCATTTTACTTTTAAGGATTGTTCTGGGTATATCAAGCCGCCCTTAAACACATATTCATCGGGGACGTAATAATACATCGCCTTCGGAACCGGGTAAGCTTCATATTGGATACATTTTGCGAGGGAACCATTAATGTTGAAAATTCTCTAGGAAGTCAATCGTAAGAATTCTCAGGATTCTTTAGATCGAAATTTTCTTGCGTTCGCGAGTCTACTGCCCTGGAAAAAATTCGTCAAGTCTTCACGACGAGCCTTTTCCTTCCTTGGCTCGGAATTATTTCACGCTTTTTTTTACCTACTCGACACTAACCATCATGACTCTGCTGGGACATCTTGACCGAACGGGTAACTTGTTTTTTATTAAAAGAAATATTGGTACCTGCTGGTGTTAGAAATTGGTGAGTCAATCAATAATTCGCTCCCAAGATCAAATAGTCGAACGCCATAGGATTTCTCGTCTTTGTTTTTTATTATTATTCCCACTTCTACTATTTAAGTCACTCGTAACTCGTAAATATTTCCGATTTTTTATTTCTCCGTCCAGTTGGAAAATCCATGAGCTAGAGAGAAATCCTTTTTTCTCGGAGCTTTTGTATGAGCGAAAATATTTTTCGTGCGCATGTATACAAACCCCAATGCTTTTCCGATAAATCCTTCCTCGCCTTTAAATCCATGCTTCCCGCGTCCCTCTCCATCTTGCTTTCTTTAAACCTTTCGCCCAACCCCAACCGCTCGTAAGTCTTGCATCGCATCAGTTTGCTTTGCTGCACGTGGCAAGTACATTCGAAACAGTCAGGGGAAATGGCTATACCCTGGATTCAGAGCAAATATTGTTTACACGAGACTTTCCATTTCAACATTACGGACCTTTGGATCTTTCAAATTTTTAGCATTCGTTATAATTACTGAATACTTTTAATTTTGTTAACAACGTGATTATCATTTTTTTTTAACCTTTCTTTTACCCGCTCCACTGTTCCGATCGCCCAACCAAGTTTCGGCTTTTCCCGGAGCTCTCAAACTTCGGTGATTGCCGTAGCCACAGACTCACCTCTCCCCCATCGTAGCCGGTAATTCTACTTCTAATTATTGATCAATTAAGCATTCGGGATTCGAAGTAATCCTGCTAATAAATTTGCGCAGAATTATACGAAGCAGTAGATGAAATGTTGAATAGTCAGACGTTTACAAAGTTAGCATGTAAACGGAGCAGATTTATATTTCAATGAGCTCAACCGGCGCGTAAGGAGAGAGAAATGTTGATTATTCTAATACGGAGAATTCATAATACAACAAGTGCGACTAATTGCTATTCAGTTTCAACGGATAAAAACGTGAAATTGCTTCAGTTCATTTAGTGTCACAGCGACGCGAACTTTTGTGAATAAATTAATGCAAAAGGGTAGAAAAGAGTAATGCCTTCTCTCAATTAGTCCTTTTCGTATCTACTGAATGCAAATTTTATTCACTGCAATAAATACTGAAAATTTTACACCATCAAGTGTTATTCTGGTTCTAAATTAATTGGCCGAACATTTATCATATTTTTCATTCAAACTGAAATGCAAAAGTCACTGATTCAATTATTATCTCAAGGCTTTTACATTTTAATCATCAACACTCGGACTCCACATGGAATTACCCGAACAGACAGATACACATTTTGGCGATATAGATTATCCTTTTTATTGGCAGAATCTGTGAAGGCCTTCCGTTCACTTCTCCACTTCTCTCGCTCTGCTTCCCTTCACTTTTGGTATCTCCGGCTTTCCTCTATTTTAGAAGTAACATTCTAGAGCAAGTGTTCGGAAAACGAACGGAGTTAGAGTCTCGTGGGAGATTCCGCGACGATAAAACTATAAACGATATTGCACTACCCGCCGGCTCCAGACGACTCTGAGTTATACCGTGTACTTTAAGGGTCATGTTCGAAATACACTCTCCTTGCTGCTGTAGAGAGTGCTATCATACACTTTCCTCGAAAGTTTCCGGTATTTTTTTTTCTTTTTTTTCATACTTTCTTCATGAGCTTGGATCATATTGTATACCGTTCTGTTTAAACTTGTATGATCTTCATTGAGAGGTAAGAGGAGAGGATCGTTCCTTCGACACTGCGAAAATCTTCCTTTTGCTCTCGTAACGTATATTTTCTTCCTATACAGCCACGTCAACTCGAGGTCCCATAAGGGAAACTTTGATCCGAGAAATAAGGCCCCAGTGCATTGTTTCTCGAGTCTCCTTCCGAAGAAAGTAACGTGTCGTTATTTGACCTCTTTATGGTATTAATTATTCTTGAGCCTAATGAGAGGCGAGCGATTGCTTTTGGACTTTCTTGAGATATTTATTATCATTGAGGCTCACCCTCGTTATTTCGACAACAACCTCATGTCGGCGTGGAAAAATTTGATTTTTTTTTTTTTTCATTTCACGCAAGGGTTCTGGTCGGAATAATTTCGTTTACCCGCGCATATCCGCACCATCAAATGTCACACTTTTCTCTTCTCCTCGCTTCCAACGTTCTGCGCAGAACCTTCATTAACATATTTATCAGATCGATCAGCATATTCAGGGCTTCATTTGCAATTTCAACGGAATCACCACGCCCGTGGCTTAATTCATTTTCCAAGTTTTTATCAAGTTTACCCTTGTCGTTCGTTCGTGTACTGTTCCAGGCTCTTTCCTCGTTTTCTCCTACATGCATATTATTAAGTAATTTGTACTTGCATGCGAACTTTTGTAACGACTGTTACACGGACCTTCGATGCATTGACCCGATGAGCCCAATATCATCAGTTTTTGGAAAAAGCTCATGCGATCAGCAGCGTGTGTGCAATCATCGTTATACGACGATCATTTTTGTTTTCACTAGCAACCTCAATAAATAGGTTGCCCAACTTCAAGGCAAAGTGGTTTAAAGAAATTATTTCTCTGCCAAGTTTTTATCGTGAGAATTAAAGATGTTTATGGAAATTCGAAATGTGGACAAAAAAAATATTCTGCAGCATGGAATACAATGAGATTTTGCAAAACTGTAGAGAACGAAAACGTTATTTTTCCTTCGCTAACTTTCTCATGGCCGCAAAGTTTTTATTTTCAATCGGCTTTTCGTGACTTTTGAATATTCTCCCTCCCGCTGTATCTTGTGTGGAAATCAGCTACAGGAATTCAACAGAAACTGGCTGCAAAATTTGTTTTTATTTATCAATTCTATCAGCTGAGCCAAGTTTTTGACTCAATTCTCTCACTTCGAACTTGTGTGTTTCGAGAAAGTGTACAAGGAATATAAATGAAAGGAATTGTTTTTCTTGTGGGTGTACAACATTTTATTTTCTTTACGTCGTTGTCTCTCGACAGGAGAGCTAGCCAGACGCACCCACAGGACTCATCGATCATTCCATCTTCCTTCTGCTTGTTATTTACGCCGTAATCCTGCGACGTTCGTAGAGAGTTCGAAATTCACACATCGCAGGGAAGTACGTATGATTTTGCAATGTCAGTTGCCAGAGATCGCTCGCGTGATCAGTCAATGACAATCGCGACTTGTGAAAAAAAGGCACGATGGTGGTTATTATTTGGATTATTTGCCCAATAAATTTTAACATAATAAGTTCAGAAGCGCGGGCAAAATACAGTTTCACTCGAAATGGTGGCAAAACAATTAGCAATTTAGTAGCAAATTCGATGAATTCCCATGCTTTCAAGTGCTTCGAGAAGTTTTGTGAACACGCGTTTGAATATCGAAATATTTGCTGAAAATGTACTTTGATTTCGTAATTCAAACGTTGATACGCAAGCCTCGTGACTGCTGCAGCTCTCGCGTCGCTAATATTGAGTAGAGGGAGAGAGGAACACGCGAGGATAAGAGGGAAAGAGTGAGGTTCCTCGTTACTCCGCATTTGCGGTGGTATATATACACGTGAATGAAGAAGTTAAAAAGCTGGCGTGGTCCAGAAGCTCGGAAACGAGCTACGGCACGGTGACGAGAGAGACTTTCGGTGAAAACCACGAATATTAACGGCTACCACCATTAAGGCACAAACCAGAGCCTGAAAGGTCGTGTGAGAGCACTTTGAGCTTTGCTAAACCAAAAAAAAAGAGTCGACTTCACAGACACGAGTATGGGTTTAAGTGGGTGAGCAGTCGCATGTGTGTACACTCTTTGCAAAATAATGCAGAGTCACTTTAACCCCCCTCGTTATATCAACATATATATATCTGTGTGTTTTTCTCTTCATTCGTCTCTTCTTCTTTTTTTTTCTTGTTTTCCCGCACCGACTCCCTTATCAACCTAACCTTTTTAAAGCGAAAACTCAGGTGTACACTTTTCTCTCTCACTTTCGTCGTTTCTACTGGTAATAAGTAGGCATACACACGTTTCATCGGTACGCCAACCCCGTGACGACTTTTCGTGTTTGCCGACGTATAACCTACAACAACATTCTCCCCCGTTTTCATTCTCTCTCCATTCTCTCTTCCTCGATTTTCATACATACCGCGTTGTGACATTTTTGCCTCGTCGTTATAGAGGGAAGACGGCTTTGGTTAGCACGTACTTAACCGATTATTAATTTGGTGCTTCGATTATCTTATACGATCGCTGAGCAGACTCCAATTTTATGAGGCGAACGAGCCTCATTTACGCGCGCGAGTTTTATTTTAAGTTCTTGGTACACAACGAGAAATTTTAATTTTTTTTTCTCACTCGACTCCTTAAGGCGGCACAAATGCTTCTGGAAGGGTTACAAGAGCTACTGCGACCTCACTCAATGCTAATTTTCTTTTTTTTGACTAGGACCGCACTGCTCTCAATCCAGCATTCTTAATCTTGTTTTTGCCGCCGCTTCTTTCCTTCATCTCTGCAGTTTTTCTCAAATCAAACTTTTTCATGCAAACTTTTTGCCATCCCTTTGCTCGCTCTTCGTTATTCTCGACACACGTAATCTCCTGTAAGCCAGGCGTGCTCACTTTTCCGTTTTTTTAACCCGTTTCTTTTGTTTCGTGACCTGCTGGGTAGTTCCGCGTGCAACGGCCAAATCCGCGATAATATAATGAGAACGCGGTGAACGTTTCAAGTGTCACTCGTCTCCGCCCATTTTCCTCCTCGTCCGCAATTTTTCCCATTTTTCATTTTTTTCTCCCTCTACACAGAGCATACGAATTTTTCTTTCGTCTGTTCAATTCGTTTTTGCCAACCGAAGAGAATCTCTCTGGCGACTGGGTTACTCGCAATCATCACTGCGCTGCTGGCTCTCGTCGGCACGATTGTTCTCTGTCATGCATTCTGTTAGATGCAGATAACGACGAGTACCCAGCACACGAAAAACAAAACGGTAACAAAAGTTACGCAAAAGCCGACTTGATCCGATTTGGAAATGTTGCCTCGTACCATAAAAAAAGTTTTGAGGATACCTTGGGGTTTATGTACACCGGCTCAATGGAAGAGGATTTTTTCGTGTACACTTTCATCATGTTTCTCGCACAGGCCCTATAATAAGGATACAGCTTTTCATTGGCTCTCCTCCAAGTTTATACAATTTTCTATATTACTCTTCTCTTTTTTCTTTTTTTTACAAATTCTTCGAAATATCTCAAGAAACGCGGACGCTCTCAATTTTCACTGAAACGTAAACGTTCCGTTCTACATCTTGACGAATCTCATTCCCCATTTTATTGCACGAAGTGTCCCAACGATGAGTGATTGAAAAATAAAAAAAAACACGGAGATCGAGTTAATCCAATTGATTGATTGATTATTACATCGTGTAAAATTGTTCGTTGTCCGTAATCTCTAAACTCGTCCAAAGAATTCAAGTGATATGTAACGGTTGCGCGTGTCTCGGACAGATGATTGATATTTAAAAAAATAAAAAATAAAACATTTTTCTCGTTCTCGAATGGAAAAAGGGCGATTTCCGAGGATCCTACAATGATCAGAGTATGAAAATTTAGGCAACATTTACTATGAGCCACACTCATTTGCAACTTATAGCAAAACGTTGAATTTTCGTATTCTGCAAACAGTTTTGACAGTAATTTCGAAAGAAAACTTGAAAAATTATACTCGACGTTTGTTACATTGAGAATAGTATTCGCTAGCCAGAGCACAAAGTTATCGCACCAACTTTTGCTTCCCCGTCGCGGATTATAATTCCAACTTTACGGCATGCTACGTGCGTCCTATTTCGATGGAAACGTATTGGCTGTGTCGATGTAATGATGTCCGTGCAGTTTCCATAATTAAGGAAAAGCTCACCAGCAGTACAGTCGCGTGAATTGAATTAGTTATTGAATTAATAATGCTGAAGGCGAACGACTTTTGCAAAGCCGTCAACTGAAATGAACACTTGATTCCATTCAACGAAAGTCCTCCATGTTCTAAAAAGCTCGGTCCATATTTTTTATCATGTGACAACAGTCCAGCAGAGTAAAATCCTTGACGGTTTGATTTCGCAGGACTTTCGATACGTCCGTGAAATTGACCAACGAATTTTTCTCTCGTTTTCATGATTGAAATATTTTTTGTCTCGGCTCTTTCTCTGAATCTCTCGAAAGCAGAATCTCATTAATCACAGGAGACTATGCTTTTTTAAAACAGCTCGAAAAATGAGAGCGATGGAGATTTTCGAGCCTCGTTCATAAGCCTTCCAAAAATGTTTGCAAAAAAAATGCAGCCAGGAGCATTCACCCGATCCCTCTTTCGGCCTGTGGTCATGTGATTAATTAAAATTTCTATGCCAACCCTTATTCAGAGGAGGTGTTTGAGTTTGTTTTATATTTTCGACTTTTTTCTTCCATTCGTTTTTCTCTCATTCCACCATTCGCTTAACGCAGTTTCTCAAAAACATGCCGAGCCAACTTTCAGCGTTCGCTGCAAGTATAACCACTAATGCGGTGCTCAAATACTTTTGCCATTTTCCCTTCGTCAATAATTGAAAACAGTACAATAATTACGAAAAAAAACAGTCGGTATAGAATAAATTTGTTTTTACTAAAAATAAAATATCTCGCTGCTCAAAAGTTGGAAGGATCGTGGGGATAAAATGAAAAAGGGTTGGAAATGTTCTCAGTGAATTTTCTTTTCGTGTAAGTGCATTATTAGCGACGAGAGTTTTCCTTTTCCTTTCTCTCGTTCGCTCTTCATTTTCGCTCCGCCCCCTGATTTTCTATTTTTACCTCAACCTCGTTGACTGAGGGGAAGTAATTCATCAAAAGGTCGAACCTTCGCGAAGGGGTCACCACGCCTCATAATCACAACTCCCTCGACACATCATTGTTGTTATTTTTCTTTCCCCAGCCGTTTAATCTCTATGTGTCTAGCGCGTTATTATCTGCTCTGGAATTTCATAATACGCCCCCATCTCGCTCTCTCCCGCTTGCTCGCTCTACCGGAGGGATGAAAAAGATCGATTACTGCTTCTATTTTCGGATGTCCGGTTTTATTTTTTCTCGCATTATTTGTCCACTGGGTAGTTTTCTTCTTCCTCTTCTCTTGTTCGTCTTATTTTGACATCCGCGACACTGCCACGTGTCGCTTAGCGAATACTCACATGTCCTAACAATTATTATCCATGTCTTTTCGCGAACTTGTTCATGTCTTTGAAGTTGGGTCGTTCGTGCTCTATTCTCGGTAGAAATAAATCGTCCTCCATACATTTTCCTTCCCAGAGCCCCGAAAGCCCCGATTTCCGCGCGATCTATACAAACACTTATCGTTCGCATCGTTCCAGAGTCGCCGTAAGCATTGAGGGGCGACCACAAGTACGACCAAATCTTTAGTTACATATATAGGTCGTTCCGGTAAAATCGATAAATTTGCGATCGTCGATCCGCGCTAGTTTTCGCTATTTACTTCCAAACGTTTATTCGATCATGAGAAATTTAGACGCAAAGAAATCGCTGCTCAACTTCTTTTCGAGATTATCTTCTCGATCGAACTTAAAATACGAGAAAAGCATTTTTGGACGCGATATAAAAAAAAAAGCACAATTGAGGTGATCTCTTCGAGTTTTTAAAACGATATCTGCTCAGGGGATGTGTAGGAATTCGAGAAATATTATTCAAATCTGTCTAGAATAATACGATATTAAATTTTGTTTGCCTTCAAGATCTGGGACAAGGGAATGACAAATGTGTGAACAAAATCCCAGAGGATGAATTTGCCGGGGTCGTCCATTTGGTGCGAATCCCCACACACACACACACACACATATATATAAATATTTGTAGAAGTGTATGTGGACGTACCAAGTACACGTATGAAACAGAAATTGCCTCGATTTAGTGCCGTTCGCGGGAGCATCCCTGCGGGAATGTTATACGAGAGAGCACTCAATATCCGGTAACTCACCGACAAATATGCCCTGCGTCTTTAATCGCGCCGTATCGACTGAAAAAATCTATATATAGATATATATATCCTCACATCGATACATATAAACCGACTGAAATGATTTTCAGCCAATATTTAAACGTCACAACCAGCAGCCTCCCTCAAAGATTCTCGTTAAATTTTCCAAGGGAAATTTGACTCGAACCGTTTCAATTGTATAACTTAATTGATATGTCTCTCACATTTTACAGCCTCGTGCCATTGAGCCCATTAATTAATCGTAAATGTCGTAAAGTGAGCCAAGAGAAAATTAAAACGATATTGAACAGGAAATAGTTTGCATTTCACCTGCAAGTCTTTTTTTAACATCATCGTTAGAAAAGTGAGAATCAACAGGACAATTATATCAATACGAGCAACAAGGTTAATTAAAAAGAAATTTATCATCAGTCTTCGATCGTGGCTTAAATAAAAAACTAAAACTGACTGTCCATCAGTCATAAACCAGCAGTTCCCACACAAGTGCGCATTTGTACCATCGTTTTTGCTTTTTTTTTTAGTGCTACTTTGTTTTTTTAATACGAATATTGATTTTTTCATTAAAGTCCTGGATTATCCAGTTTTCGGAGATTTTTCCCGATGTTGAGACACTCGCATGATTCATTCGTTTAACTATAGCCAAATGTTGCTTCGTCGTGGATGGTATGCTGGGTCGAGGTTTAGACACTGCAGGTTAATAATAAGCAACGTTCTTGAAATAGCAACAAAATGAATGGATGGGCCGAGCTGTTGCAGAGCCTGGAAAAAAAAATAATTAATCAACTGATTACAAACTTGAAACATTTCGTAACGACGGTGCAGTTTGAAAATGCTCAGCTCTGAAGTTTTTGATTGAATATACATGCATCAACGTTTAAAAAAGTAATTTCTTTTGTTTTTTTTTGTTTTCACGTGATTGTTATTATAATTAGTTTGTTCAATATTATGGAGATTTTTTCGCAAAGTTTTAAAATAGAAATTCGTGAGATAGAGGAGAGAAAAGTTGAAACTTGTTTCGGGAGATGAAAATTCCACTTGACCCAATTTTCTCGGCCAACTTTATCGGCCAAGCATTTCATATTTTTTCTCTTCGCGTTTGTCTCCGTTATAAGAAACGTCTCGCCTGGCTACTGAAGAGAATTCAATGACAGGGATAACGAGCTCTCGAAAGAGCATTAAATGCCCTTTTTGCGGGAAGTTGTTATTCTTCGTCTCTACATCGACGATCATAAAGCTCGAGTCCCGATAAATATAAAAAAAAGCATCTTAAGAGGATGATAAATCGAAGCGAGCTTGACCCTAATCTCGAAACGCAAAGTTAGTCTCGATGAGAGAGGAAAAAAAACGATCCTATGAAATGGCCAAACTAAAGGGCCACCAAACAATCAAATTAGTCCAACATTTCGAACACACCAGCTTCACTCCTGTCCGTTGGTGGCCAACTAAAAATTTCAAGTACCAATTACATTCCCGACCTAGATTCCCTGAAAAATTGTATCAAAGGAAAGAGCGAAGGAGACGCGGGAGCACAAGGGAATAATAAAGAGAGGAGAATAGTGTGTAGGATTGAAAATAATAATATCAAATTCTTCTGGCTCGATTCTCGCCTTGTTCATTAAATGAATTTGCGGCTATCTCTGCCTTCGTATAAGCCTAGACATATAGGATTTCTAGGCCCTTTTCAAGTGAATCGATAGAGAGGCCTCCTCTCTCTCGCCACGATGGACGCGTGCACACGGGCGACCTCTGTATACAGACTATTCCGATATTTTATACATCGAAGACCGTGCGATGCACTCGTTAATTGATTTACTACATATCTATATGACGCAAATGTCAATACAGGTATATACAGCGAACCGAAGTATATATTACAAAGTACATAGCGTGTGAGATGCACGAGCTTTCGACGAGGCGTTCTTCCATTTTTTTGTTTTTTTTTTACGGAATTCGACAAGAGTGAAGGTCCGGAGAGAGCAACGGACGGGTTCGCCTGGTACTAAAAAAATCAGTGTATTAATAAACTTTTTCGCCATCCGTACGCGTGTGGACAAGAGCATATACATTCCAATGAATAAGCAAATGCAACGAAAGTGCATTGAATGACGTCGTTGAAATAAATCGAGAAAGAAACCGAGGCAAACTATGTTTCACAGAAAAAAACAGATAAAGGATTGAGAGTTTTTGTTGTTTGAAAATACCCGAATGAAAAAATTCAAATTTATTCGGTGGGTCTTTTCGTTTTCTAAAAAAAACCAACACAATGCATTCATGGAGAAGAAAATACACACGACTTTTACTTCTTATTCAGTCTCGTTTTTCTTCGTGCGGCAATTTGTGAGAGCGTTATTTTTTCAGCTCGTTTCTTTTTTTTCTTCATATTCATGCTTCTCACACATATATCGTGGTTAGGCCGGGCTTTTGCTAATATAAATTCGAGCTCCTGGGGCCACACACGGACGAGTAACGAAAAGGTGCCGAATTTAGAAAACCTTGATGCTCCACATGAATGTATGCAGCTGGATACAGCAGTGTGTCCCGAAAGACGCACCGAAACTTTACAGCGTGCCATGGAACGAGGGAACGCTTGAAAAAATTTCATTTTGCTTCTTCTCTTCGCCCGCTCATTTAATAAAATATTGATTGGTGTATAGTGACCGACGAATAGGTATCTCTAAGCTGCTCCTCCGTCGCTCACTATAAGGTCACAGCGAACTGAGTTCGGAACTCGAGGGTTTTTGGCATTTTTATGAAGACTAATTTCAATTTTAATTCCCACAGATTTCGAAATTCAATAATTCACTGAATTTTTTGTCAATTTGTTTTGAATATTCATGGTGGTTTGATAGAAAATGAATATTTTCATAAAAAGTTCAAATTTCGAATGCTTATTCGGTCGTTGCATGTGTGCGGTCACTGAGCAATTATTGTTTATTTATTTTTCATATTCATAAACGTCCCGGGGACGAGGTAGAAGCAAAACACTTTATATTTTTCGTTAAAATCCTGTTGATTAATGGAAAATGATGGGAAACGTAAATAGTCGTAGGTTCTCCTATGGATTAGAGTGTTCAGACTTTTACGCAGGCTTTTCGTGCCAATTTTTTCGGCGATAGTGAAAAAAAAACTTTGTATGTCCTCGAGATTCAGACACAAGGCACATCTCTCAATCGCTATACCTCAAAAGTGCCTTCCCAAATTTCGTAATCCCACACAGATTTCTTAAAGCATTGACACAATTTTCCAAGCACCCTGTATATAAAAGAACTCCCGTAGATTGTAACGCGTTCTCATAAAACATTTATACGCCCGTGAGGCTTCCCTGCGTCTCGCACTTCCTCACCCCTTTCCCCGGTTATATATCGCAATCCTCGAACCCTCACGTTTGCGATACGAGGCCTCTCCCGCGGCCTTTATCGTGAATATTGCGAGTATTCAACTACCTCGCCACCGTTTGCTCCTCGTTGCAGACTTTCTCGTTCGTTGCTGAAATAACTTTAACGATAAAAAAAAAAATAAAAAAATAAAAAAACGCGAATAGAGAATGAAAAAAGAAACTTCGTGCGACTATTCAGGGTAAACGTGATCGTTAACGAGCACAGCTAAAAGTTGCGGATACTGAAGATCCCCGTTTTCTAACGAGATCGTAAAAAAACGAACTGCACGAGGAACGCATCCAAGTCAGCTGTTCGTGACGAGATCACATTTTTCTCAGCTTTATCGATCGAATCGTTCCACTATCATCCCTTCAAAAGTATATTCTCGTGATGTCGCACTTTTTAAATACTAATTAGTACTCCCGTGTAGTAATGAATATTTTAAACCGGTCAACAATTTCTCACGCCTCATCCTCGATTATTTAGCATTCTTGGCATCATTATCCTGAATAAGTGATTTCGGGAGGTCACGAAGAATCCTTTGCGAAATTAGCAACGTCACAAAATGAAAAATAAATTTCATAAAAGGCTGAAAAAATGTATTTATTGGTGTTTATGGAGACTCAGGGCAGTGGCTCTTGTTGAAATGAAATGGAATAAGGAAGACCTTCGTTTCGACGTCCCATTAATTACGAGACGTAACAAAATTTATTGTTAACTTCGTTACAAAGGAGTGGCAATGCTTAATTTGACGTCATGACGAATAATAGACAAACAGAAGTAACGTTGACGGTTGGCGGCAGCACGTCAACGCTCGCATGGACCATTAATCCGTCGTTTGTCACCTCGTTCTCGTGCCATCAGCGTGTGAGATCCCTCGCGCCGTGACGAGATCAATGTTTCGTTACGACGAAGCGAAAAAGCAGGGAACTTTAAAGTGAGCAACAAAATTTCTCTGTTGGACAAAATAGCAATCAAAATTTCGTGGTCAATGATCGTATTCGTTTGACAATGTGTTGTAAATCTTTAGAATTATTTCACATGCATCATAAAATCATTGATTGCAACGAGAAATATTGACGGGATTCTTGATCGAGTGTTTTCTCGCAAGTCCTTACGAATTATTTGTCTTGACTCGCATCGTTTAAGGATAATGAGCACTAATTGAATTTGTTAATGATAATTGTCCAATAAATAGCTTCTTAATCGTCGTTCAATTTGGACATGATCTTTTAAATACTTAATACAATGACATACCAAATTTTCAGAGTTTTTTTATTATTTGCGATTTGAGACTCAACATCCTTAAGGTATAACTATCGCAGAATGGGTTGATTTAGGATTTTCTTGAAATTTAGTGTAAATATTCTTGACATTAAAACGAACAACTTTCCTATGAGACGAAACATTTTCTGCCGTCTAGAATTTGAGATACTTCATTTCCAATTTTCTATTTTTCCCATCTAAACGCATGTAAATTGAAATGACGTTTCGTTAAAAAAGTTGCCAGAAAAAACAAAAGAAACGCGACTTCAATTTACATGCGTTTAGATGGGAAAAATATAAAATTGGAAATGAAATATCTCAAATTCTAGACGGCAGAAAATGTTTCGTCTCATAGGAAAGTTGTTCGTTTTAATGTCAAGAATATTTACACTAAATTTCAAGAAAATCCTAAATCAACCCATTCTGCGATAGTTATACCTTAATAACGAGGCCATCGGTCCGCCACAAGGTCGTACTTGGGATTTTTTTCTGACGCTAGTCTTCAAAGTCGAATAGAAAAATAACTTGAAATGTGTTAACGTTGGATCTTCGTTTCTCTAGTCACTGCAACCTGCTTCTTGTTTTCTCTTCTCTCGGCACACGTAAACCCTATTTATTGTCACCGCGTGCAGCTCATCGATTTTTCTCGACCTTGCAGTCAAGCGTGCATCAGAAATTATTGTGAATAGAGTACGTGTACATATATAGCTATGCAAAATAATATACTTCATCGGGGATGGTATCACGTGTGAATGTGGGTGCATGGATATATGTAGATCGAACCACATATTGCTTCATTGCCGGGGGAGGGAAGAGGCATTGCCGACAACCCGCCGTCGCCACTGTTGTTCTCGCGAATGTAATCGACCCTCGAACACTTCATCCAAACGTTCGTATTTCTGTTACGTGATTGCCCTTCGTCACCTATTCAAACTTATTACATTTTGTTTACGCATCCAAAGAGAAGGCTTGGAAAACTAGGATCCGGATTCTACATGAAGGTCACTCGTAACAATGTAAAAAAAAAAAAAAACAGTCAATTGACAGCGATGGTGAATCATTTTGCTTGATGTACGAGATAGTCAAATTTTCATGTGCCAATTCGGGCTTTTAACGTATTTTTCCATCATGGCGCTACGTCCAGTGTATACGATGCACGCAAAGATTGCAGTTATGGTCGCGATGCTTGCTCAGGAGAATTCTCGAACGACTTAAACCGATTATTGAGCAATATCCGGTTCGGAAGTTCGGGAGCCCCGTGCCAATGGGCAAAATTCAGCCAATCGCAACATCGTTCGATCTCTTATACCCCACGTGACTACGTGGGCGTAACTCCCTCGCCCATGCATCAGTCGGTTCGATACTTACCTATGTGTCGCGCTTCACCTGTATCAAAACTATGTCACCAAAATTCTATTCCGCTCCACCTGTGCATGCCTCTCCACCTCACAGCGATCCATCAGACCCTTCAACGATGTTACGAAAAGCTTTCACAACTTTTATTGCAAATAAAAAAAATAACCAATCTACATAAACACTGCGGTAGAGTCCCGATCATCCTATATCTTCACTTTTCATCGTGTGCGATTCTTCCTTGCTGTAGAAGAAACAATTCTGGTTACGATGTGAAAAATCCGAAGCGAAAAAACGATTCGACTTCGCAATCGAAGAGTCAAGTTCTTTTTTGCCAGTTTTCAATAGTCTGAGACTTTTTCCATCATGACCAAATTTTCTCTAGCGTATGAGTAAAGGGTTTTTAAAAAATGAATGATTCTTTTAATCATGTTGGGGAGAGTCGTCGAGAAAATATTGGCTCAATAATTAACATGAAAATCTTCTGGTATGTTTTTTTTATTTTTACTTTTTTTCTTTACGAAAAATAGAAACATAAATTTAGGGAAGAGAGAAAAAAAGGTGTAGGAGCTCCCTGCGCATTAAGATTTATACACAATTCTTTGCAAACTTTGAATACACGTCGATCGCGGAAAGAGTCCTTTCAGGGCACACTGCATTGAGCACGAATCCTTTTGAAAGTGATGAAAAGAGGCAGAGAGGACGGAGAAAGAATGAAAAAAGGGGAAAGAGGAAGATGGACGTTCGCTCACTTGAGGAAATCGCATGGTCGTAAAGTCGTATTCACAGAGATCAAATCACGAGGGGGTGATATTTTTATCGGCACAGTAGTGCGATTCGTATAAGAGTAACATTATTCTGAAAATATATACACAATGAATGTTACGCTTCTGTATTTCAACGGGTCAACCAAAACTCCGCACGCTCCACAGAAAAATAGATTCCCATGAAAAATGCGAGGGCTGGCAAGGGCTGGTGCCGAAAAAATGCTCATGGTGTCTGCCTCGTATTCCTGGTTTCGCTTTTCACTTGAAAAAGCTCCTCGAGAGATACTTTGTCTCCTTCAACCTCGACCACGGGCTATTTTTTGCCATCTCAGCGAGTATTAATTCATCGCTCGCTGGTTTCCATGAGCTTTTCACCTCCTATAGTGGAGGGCGTTCCTGAGCATCTCGGTGCGTGGATTTTCGTTGAAGTTGCGTGGCCTCACCCAATTTCTCTAAGCGAAAACGTCCATAGAAAAGAGTGGAAAAATATCCTTGGTAAGGATATATCGTTGGTTGTTCGACGTTGATTTGTTGCTGAGCGGGTCCAGGTACTTTGGACTCGGACAACCATGGAGTATGGAAAACATCGTGGGCTATATGTTTAGGATTCTGTGCTGGTTGTTCCACATGGGGAATCTTCGGATCAACTCCGATCTGTCTCTTCTGTGGAACGGATATAAATTTTGAATCTCGCCAATAATAATCGATCAAGGAATCGTTGTTCACGTGCTACCTGTATGAATCGTGTGTTGTGATACGATATTTTTGCACTGAAAAAAATTGCAGAATTATCTCCGGGGAAGAAGATTTTTTTTGCTTTTCCATGGGGATCCCCTCTCTAGTCGAAAAACGTCACTCCTCCAGTAAATTGCACCACGTACTCGTATGAAGTATGTGTAGTGAATTTTTCCCTGCAGCAAAGTGGCTCCTCATTTGTCACGCTTTTTGTTACTCTCCTTTAACTTTTTCCCTTTTTTGTCTCTCCTTTCCTCCCTCTCTCTCTCTCTTACTCTCTCGTTCGCGAACCCTCGTAAGTCAGTTGTGTTCTCGTGGTTCAAACCTCTAACTGATGATACAACGCCCTCTCGACGGAGCTTCAGTTCCCCCAAGATATAGAGAAGAGAATAAGGGACTATCTGCGAGTACTTGGTTGTCAAGGGCCATGGGCATAAAAAGAGTCAAAGGGGTTGAGAAACGTCAAGCTAAAGGGGGAAGGAGAGAGAGAGAGAGAGAGTAATATACACAGTTAGGCAAGGAAAAGAGGGCAGGAAAAAAGCGAGAAGGAGGAATGAAAAAACTCGGAGGTGATTTCGGTGTTTAGCCCAGAGGACACTGCTCGTTAGTCCTTCTGTTTTTCCTTTCGTGTACGTCGTAATTCCGACTAAGTAGGATACCTTTTTTTCCTAGTGTATATATATACGTGTCAAATCCCACATGCACGATGTTTTTCAATTTCTTCAAAGGTTTTTCCTATTTTAAAATATCTCGAACCCCTGACGACCGGAAAATAGAACGTATTGTTCGTTTTCGTTCAAACGATAGTGATTAAAATTTGATATCCAATCGCGACGCTTCATGTACAATTGCGTTTCAATCTCCTATTTTCTCTGTATCACTCATCTTTTTATTTGTCATTAAAAGTGAAATAGCTATTCATCGGAACGAATAAAACTTTGGGACGTTTAGCGACGATAAAATGATAAGAAACGACCGACGAGGGGGTAATTATTTCAAGTTCCAAGGAACCACGTGATGAAACATAATGAATGGCACGCTGAAAGATTCATGAGAATATGCTACAAATTGTAAAAAGCTCTATAACATTATTTTCCTAGCCGCAATTAATTTAATTTACGAAGCTACAGAAAACTATCGTTCATTTCAGTTCACAGCTCTAAGATTAATTTCAATTTATCGAATCAGCGAATATTTAAGTGATGAATGCAACGCGAGAGAAATAGCAATTGGGTGCATGAAAGTCCTTCAGGCTTTAAGCGATTACAAGCCAGAGCGAAACGGAGAGAACGTTCGAGTGCGCTCGTTCTATCGATTGTCCACCACTGGCCTCTGTGCAAATTTCTATATTTATCTCTCTCNTCTCTCTCTCTCTCTCTCTCTCTCTCTCTCTCTCTCTCTCTCTCTCTCTCTCTCTCTCTCTCTCTCTCGGATCTCATATCTCTCGTGAACGAATCTTTCATGCGAAAATGGTCCCTCAGGAAAGTGCTAACGCGTGTAACTGCTACGGCACCCGAGCATCTTTGCGAATCACTAAAACCCTTTGGCTACCCAGTCGTTTCGTCGCCTCCAATTCACCCTGACAAATTTGACCACACACCTCCACACGTAACCTCTCCGTCGATTATGAAAATGGCGCGTTCAGTCGATCGTGAGCTTGTAAAACAATTCAACTCAATCTTTTCTGACCCTGAAAAATTTCCAGCCATCCGTAATCTACCCTTGACGCGTAAATATACGTATAGGACGAAATGAGAAGTGACCAGCTGTTTCAAAATCGTTCATTCTTTTCAACTGAACCGGCGAAGCCAATAAAAGACCCTCCTCCCAATAGCCTATTTTATTCCGCAACACGACGACAGCTACGATCACTCGGAATTGATTTATTCGTGCTTTGGATTGATCCTAAGTTTAATCGAACCGTATCTCATCGCTTGTTCCAAGACGAGGTTGAACTAAGATTGCCTTTCATCACTCTGAAGCTGATGTAAACGTGTCCAGCAGTGAGCTTGCGATCTTATCTTTCATTACCAGTCCTGGTTGGTCTCCAACATAATTTATACGAAAAAAACGCTGAGCTCGTCGGTTTAGAGAAAATATTATCAATCCGAAAGTTGGATTGAAATGAAAAGCCACAAAAATCGAGATGGCAATTGCGTCGAATGATTTGTGCTTGAAAAATGTCGATTGTTCCGTAATTCCAATTTTATTTTGACCTCAAGTGAGAACTTTGAAAATTAATCATGAAAACTTCAACGTACGATCGAATTTCAAGGTATTGAGTATTTTAAACTTGATGTAGAAGTTTCGTTGTTGGATCAATTTAATAAAGAAACTAAAATTCGAACAATTACGTGGATTATACAGATGATTTTGCAATCCTATGAGATAGTTCGATTCGAGGTGCTCTTTCGGGTTGTAATTCCATTGCTATCTCGAACAAATGGACCGAATAATTCGAATTTATTTAAGAGGAACATTTAGCAGGGAAGTATAATTTGCGCATAGGTCTGCAGGATGGGAATCTGCAGGAAGTTTATAATATGAAAATAATATTGGCTGTAGCAAAATCTTAATTGAACTGCTTAATATGCAAGTTTATTCGGAGTGTACGTACTGTATGCTCGTCATCCTCTGTCGTTACGCTGCTGGCGCTGCTCTTTCGGACTAACGCTGAACTATCCAGGTCGTGCGCGAGGCTTTTGCGACCCAGATAGTGAGCAACTTTCGGCGGCTTGAATTCGCCGGGGTTGCGGCAGCGAGAGAGACAGGGACAGAATCAGAGACAAACGGAGCGGGATGGCAAATGCGAATTGGTGGATGACAGGGAGGGAGAAACGAGGATCGCTGGAGTTCTGTCAGAGAGCTCAAGGGAGAGAAACTCCTCAGCCAGGCAAGAAGGGTGGAGCTCCTTGTTACTGTGCAGAGAACCACCAAAACTTTTCAACCCATCGTCAAACTTAAACTTCTCCTCATTCTTTCTCTGCCCCTTGCTCTCTCCCTCTCGCCTCCTCTTTCTTTCCCGAGTTAAGCAAGACAATGCGCAAATTCCTGTCAAAGTCAAAACAACGATTGTCTCTGGGAGACTAACGCTCGCGTGCTATTTCCAAACTTGCTCCACCGAGTCGGCGTGATGGGCGTCGCTGCTGACTACACGGTCTTCGAAATCATCGCAGTATACATTTCGACGCGAAATATATTTGTTAGACGTAAACAAAGCGTCAATAGTTTCCAGGGTGTGATGCATGAATATCATCACCCGGAAATAGTTGGTCACTGCAGCAGACAATGGAAATGACAGCTAATGCAATTTAAACGAATTTATTATCTGCTCGGTTACAGTTTATGATTTTTTATTATTACGAAATCATTTATTACCACTGTACACTGAAGAATCTTCCTGCAACTAGCAAAAAGCGCTCAAAATTTTTCGTTCATTGATAAATAGTTGAATAAAAATATTTTCAAATATAAAATTTGACGCGTCGATCATAAACCCGATGAATTCGATTTTTTTTTGAATAATTCTTTATTTTTCATACGATCGTGAGAGACGGACTATTTCCAATGTGACGTGCGTCAAAGTAGCTCTATCGGATTTTGATACCAGTCCAGATAACTGTTTTTTCGAAGGGTGCGAAAAAATTGGTCCTCTCGTGAACGAAAAAGTTGGGGTCGCTCGAAAATTTGAGAGATTCGAATGGGGTCGAGTGTAGCTGCGATAGCCGATGTTTGCCACGAACCCTTGACTCGTTGCTCGTCGTTATAACGACGCAATGATCGGAGAGACTGAACTATATACAAATGTACCACGCCGTCACAAACAAAGATATAACTACGAAGTCGTTCGACCCTTACGAGCCTGTTTTTTCGAGCCAAACTGCTCTATTCCCATGTAGTGCAAAGCAGAAAGGTTTACCAGGAAGACTCCTCATTCTCTACTGCCTCGGAAGCAGACCTCATGGTTAAAAAATTTGTCCACACGAATAAATCCACGTCAAAACATTCCTCAAATGATTCATCTTTATTATTTCAATGAATACAACATTAAGCCCACATGAGAATAATCTCTAAATCTTTATCATATAAAACTCTACCACAAAATTTTTTGTTCCCTTTTCACGCAAAAACCACGGAACCAATTATGATGAATCTTTCACGCAGGAATGAAGCTCACAAATGAGAATAAGTTTCAGGCTGTATTGCATTTCGATAATTCATTTTTAATCTGGATGCCCGAACCAAAAAATCACATTTTCCACTTTTGAATTTAACAAGCAACTACAAAATGATAATAAATAAAAAATCACTAATAACCAATTGAAAGATAATTCGAAAACGAAGATACTGAACGAAAGCTGCCGTAGCAGTTTATAAAAAAAAAAAAGTTATAGCGATTTTCGTAAAATCAAAGTTTAAAGATTTTGAGAAAAAATAGCAACAATTTTTATATTGAGCTAGTTGTACCCTTCAACGCCAACTGGGTGTGCGGGGCGAAGCCCGCAGGCACGGATAGTTAATAATGAAAAGTCCTGCAAACACACAAGCTATATGTTTACCAGCCATTGGCAAATTCGGATCAGTTTCATATAATACGAACGAAATATTCTGCGTGCTCCGATAATATTTATATAGAGTCAATAACTCGAGGCAATATATCGGGCCAGGCACGATCCGGAAATGGAAAAAGAAGCATTCCTCGTTGTTCTTCATATCGTCACTTAGTGTTTGTTCATCAACGTATATCTATAGATAGTTATGGTTTATAATTAGGGTTACAGGCCCATGAAGAAGGAACGGTTTCATGCTTTATTATGATATAACATGAAAGGGTTGTGCTAATCTGTGCGTGTTAGGAGTCGACAGATAGTAAGGCTTTGTTTGAATCCTAATGTCTGACTGTGCAGCGTCCGTCTGCCTCTCGCGCGCTTGCTCCTTCGATCTCCCCGTCTCTCATTTGCTATCTGTGTTTCTCTCTCCTCTGCTTTTGCAGTTGGGATGCATTCTCCGGACACGGTGAAACCCCATATGAGACCGCATCACGGTGGGTGCCCGTTAGAGTCCTCCAGAGATATACACAGCGGGTAGCTGAGCGCGGATTGTTGGCTATAATTGCTCATGCAGATACCGAATCTGGAACACGTACCAATTATATCATTATCTACGTTCTGTATGTTTCTGTGTATAAATACGAAATTTCATATTTTCCGAGCCCCGGGCATAAAAAACATTATACGATAAATACAAAAGGGAAATTGTGAGAACAAAATAAAGTGAAAAAGGATTAAATAAACCGAGGAGCCCGAATTATTCTCCGTTTCAAATAGGTACATCAGGAAAGCTGTATATTATTTATATGTTCTCCATTTTAGCGAGTATTAGGCATGAGATATGATGATATTCATGGAAATTGGAAAAACACTCTATTTCGTAAAAACGCCACTAGCTTCGAGTTCGGAATATAAAATCATTTGGAAAATACTTTGACGCACAGCCAACGAAAAGCTTAAATTAAGCTTTTTCGGCATGCACAGCATTTTCAAATATTTTTTTTCTCTTATAACATTTGAATTTAATATTTTGAAAGCTTGGGCTTTTGTCGATCTTGATACAAAACGTGCAAACAAGTATAAAAGGCAGTGTTCAATTTTTGCAAAATTGGAAACGTCTCGATGCGGAAACTATTGGAATTTTTACGTAACCATTTGCACACGGAAATAGCTCGATTGTGCAATCTTTCGGAGTGGCAAAGTTTGTACTTGAAATTCACACACTTTGAATAAGTGATGGACGATGCAGCGTCGCGCGTGATTGTCTATCGGACGCATAACCTCGTTTATACATCTATTTATTTATTTTCGTGTATATACGTGTCACGCTATGTTTGTAGACGTGGGGCTCCAATTAACTCAGCATTGAATGACGAGAGTGGCGTTTTCGTTGAATTGTTCAGATTATTCGAATATTAGATCATCCGCCACTGCGGTGGAGCCATCGGTCGCGCTGGTTGTCGAACAATAGACCCAAATTTCATGTTCGATCGCTGTACACAGAGATAGGAGCAGGAGGAGTAAACCGCAATTCGAATTATAAAAAAACGTGAATCATTTTTCAACACCCTGCACTTTGATTTTCCGAAGCGAGTATAATTCTCAGTATTCTCGTTATATTGACAAAAATTGTGCGCAATTTTTCGATAATCAAATAATTAGATAGCAAGTACTTTGAAGTATTTTGTCATTGAAAAAAAACATGGATTATGAACTCAATTTCTCAGACTTCCAAAAATAACATTAGAAAATGGGGAAGAAAGATTTTCGAAGCGTTGTCTCGTTCGATTCGTCTTTACCAGGTTTTTCTGATCAATTTCGATTTTTAAAGTCTACACGGTATTGAGGGAAAAAGATTCATGGGAGATGAAATATTCTTTAGATTACAACATTTTGTGCTTTTTTTTATGCGCTCCATCCAACCAGGATAAAGTCAGTTTCAATTTATAACACTTGATCTTTTGTGTACTCGCTCTACTATAGGCAGAGAGTATCGCATCTCCCCAACACGCTTAATCCCCGTTTTTTATTCTCGTCTTCTCTACCTCCGGTTTTTATCCGCCTTGGTATTGGCAGATTTTCAAAAAAATCCTGAGCTTGGTTGGTTTACTCGTTGTGCCTCGATCCTCCCGAAAAATGCGCAAGGCAAAGCTGCAACGTGGCGTATAAACCACGTCGGTAGTAGGATTATTACGTTTATATACTTTGGGTACACCACGTAGTACATCGGGAACAGCAACCATAGCGATCTCTATGCACAGACGAACAAATGGGACAAACACAGCAGAGCAAGTACGGACGCGAACCGCACCAAAACCTCAGTACGTTGACACACTTATCTCGAAGATTCAGTGATCCGCCCTTCTGCGTCTACGAGAGATGAATACAAAGACGTGGCCTGCAATATATATTCATGTCCTGCCTCGCTCTCTCTCCCTGCTCGAGCATTTACATTATTTTCTCAAGAATCTAAAATTAAAAAGGCTCCGGTTTCATATCCGCCAAAAATTTCTCATGCTCGATACAAATATCGAGTGACGGGAAATTTTGGTGCCAAATGGGAATTCGTATTTTTCAAAATAAATCCAACATTTCTGTCCCGACTTTAATCGCATCGATACACCTCAAAATGGTATCACGAGCTTGACGTTTACGCAGCTCCGGAGTTAAAAATGGAAGCGGATTCATTTTTATTCGTAAAATTCGTATAAAATTGCGAATAACTCGTAATACTCGTAAATGTCCATAAATTTTCATCACCATGTTGTAAATTATTGTGGGATTTTTTTTCACCTGGCATTGCGAAGACTCACGTGAGAAATTCTTAATCCTTATTACCTGAATCAACATCAGTCATTAATCACTGTTGTATGAGCCGAATTTGTTTACAGTTACACAATCAATCACACCGGATGTAATACCGTAGCCGTAAAAGCATCGATTACAATTGATGTTATATATTCCCTTAAATAATCATTGACGGGGTGAGTGGCGGCAAATTACAAAAGATATTATTGAATAATAGCACAGTTGGTCGTGCCAGAATGACCTCAAATTAATCTTTTCACAATATTGTTTCAAGCGACAAATTGAAAAGTGTTTTACTGCTAAAAACCCTGCTTCCCCGCATATAAACTATTAATTACGTCATGCATTATTGAAATAAAAATGATAAGACTCGTAGAAGCACCTTTTTGGCCCTTTGAGCGAGTAAAGTATTCGCATGAATAAATCATGGAGTTTCTACACACAGCGAAAAAGAGGTAGAACACAAATCGTCATTTACGCAAGTGATTATGTTCCGCCCTTGAATATTCGTCCAAAAATTAGAGTTTTCGAGACAAAACCTTTATTTTTATTTTTCCTTTTTCTTCACCCCTTTACCCAACGAAGATAACGATTGGAGGGTCAATTACCGAGATGATGAACGCCAAGTAAAAGGGTCTGTGTTGCAAAACGAAAATAACTGTTTCGCGGTTCCAAATGACGCAGAACAGCTCACGGGATTTTTATACCGAATTCCCGGGCTGGACGTCCGTCGCAAACGAATCATGCATTGTAAAAACATAACGGTAGTAATGTACATGTAACTGATAGCTCGTATACATATTTCCGACACAGTGCATCCGAACGTAATATGTATGTATAGAGGGAGCTACGAGGTACTGTGAAACGAAAGGGCATTGATGAAATGATAGCGAGCCGTTCGGAACGATGCGAAATACGCCCCTGTAGCTTTTGAAAGTTTGTATATCTGTAAATATCGAGAGGACAACTATGTGTATAGACGGAAGATCGAGGGAAAAGCGAGAGCATCAGAGATGACGCAGACTCCGCTGTATCGATCCTAAGCGTTCGTAGCGCGCGCACCAGCCACATCAGGGTGTGAGAGAGGACTCTAGAAGAGGGTAACCATCAAGAGAGTGAGGAGGAATACTCTTTTTCAAAGAGGGATGATGAAGAGAGAGAGAGAGAGAGAGAGAGAGAGAGAGAGAGAGCAAGGAATGTATCTTAGAATCGGCCAGGCCGCAAGGGACGTGCGATTACTTCTTACTCTGCCTCCTCCTTTTTTTGTCTTACGCTTTATTTTATTTTTTATCCCCGATTCTCCTTATACACCTGCCTCTGCTTTTTCCGTCTTCCTCGACTTCATTCTTTTCTTACTACGTTTATTCGTATTTCTTTTCGTTCTCCCCTTAGAACAATAGAAAACTTGGCTCAGCCTTTTCTGCCTTTTGTACCTTGTCGATTCATCCCTCAACATGGCAGGCGCGTAACCTTCTTCACTCTCGTCTTTCTTCCGCTCTTCCTCTTTCTCTTTGGGCCTCAAAATTTTTGTATACTTTGTTTTCTTCAGCTAAACTCAAGGAGCTACTGGGATGGTCCTGGGGAATGGGGTGTGATGAATCGAGGACGGTTTTTCGGTTTGCTAGCTGCCTCTCCCTTTTTCTCTCCGTTGCTTCCTTCGATTTCTTTGCACCTTGTGTTTCTTTGTTAAATTCCATAAAATTCACTCTCGTCCTCTCCATCCTGGGAAGCTCATCGCTTCATATACTTGCCCATCCCAATTGCAATCATAACTCTCGTTTCCTTCTTAAGCAACGCTAAGTCCTCCAGCATATCAGCTCTCGTCGAGACTGCATGGAAACTCGTTATACTACTTTTTGGAGTGGGGTGGTGAAGAGTTGAAGAAAAGAGTACCTCAGGATCGGCCACGATGCCAAGGAAGAGCAGTGCGTACTCACTCTGCTTCTCTTTTATCTGCTTTACGTTCTATGCTTATAAGACAACGCGAAACTTCCCTCAGCACTCTCTCTCTTATGCAGCTCATGACTTTATTCTTACATATCCAGAGTGAAGACTTTTGGCTTTCCTCTCCGCACGCCCCTTTTCTCTGCAGCCATCTTTCTCGCTCATTCGCTCTCTCTCCCTTCGGATCATCTTTCAATTCTTCCTGCACTTTTCTCCGCTAGCAAACTTTAAGTTTGTTCCCCGAGTTCAAGTACATTCAACTTCGTTTCACGTTTTTTCAATCAAGTTCCCAATTTCATCGTACCGAACTCGAGTATCTCTTGGCTTTCGTATTGTTCGCTCAGAGTTGTTGAAAAATTGGCGAACCAAGGATTTGGCAACGTCTAAATATAGCGGCTACTTGTAACGTCTTTCTAAAAGTTCAACGCGCTTAATTTTTCCGCCTCCGATGACCTATTATTTACAGAGACTTTGCTCCTTAATCCGAAACTGCGTTGGTCGGGCTCGCGGCTTTTTGGAAAGCATTTCAACTGCAAAATGCTGCATATTCTACGTTGCGGGATTCGACCATGGTGCACAGCAAATACGCATGAATCCTTGTTCCTATATGTTTGTTCAGTATTTCCGGTTGGTCGACTCCCGGAATTAAATCACAACTCAAACTCGATTATACTTTACCGAGAGCGCGCTCTCTGACGAGAGAGTTTCGTCGCGCATGGACAGTTGAAACGCGTGTTCAAATTGGCATAGTGCTCCAAAAATTAAATCGATTATCATCAATTATACAAACTCAAACAAAAAGTTCCTCCAAATTTGTTTGGAAAGTATTGAACCATCACATTCTTCACTGCGATAATCAAATAAATAGTTGAAGCGTTACTGTTTCTTGGAATAAACCAACGAGCTCAAAGGAAAATAAACGCGCTCGCAATTCGTTGAGATTCACATGAGAAACGAAATAAACGCGGGCGATCATTCAAGACGGACGATTCCTACATTTGAATTATTCTTCCAAAAATGTCAAGGGCGCCTTCCTAATTTAGTCGGAAAGACTATAAATGAATTTGCTCGCCGTTAATTTATCCAGATTTGACGTTGCATAGAAGGAGCTTAAGGTATAACTATCGCAGAATGGGTTGATTTAGGATTTTCTTGAAATTTAGTGTAAATATTCTTGACATTAAAACGAACAACTTTCCTATGAGACGAAACATTTTCTGCCGTCTAGAATTTGAGATATTTAATTTCCAATTTTCTATTTTTTCCATCTAAACGCATGTAAATTGAAGTGACGTTTCGTTAAAAAAGTTGCAAGAAAAAAACAAAAGAAACGCGACTTCAATTTACATGCGTTTAGATGGGAAAAATATAAAATTGGAAATGAAATATCTCAAATTCTAGACGGCAGAAAATGTTTCGTCTCATAGGAAAGTTGTTCGTTTTAATGTCAAGAATATTTAAACTAAATTTCAAGAAAATCCTAAATCAACCCATATTCTGCGATAGTTATACCTTAAAAATTGAACTGTCATTCGATCAGATGAACCAGCTCGATCACCTCAATTATTCTGTGTACGTTATGAAAAGCCGACAACACTTTTGGCGTTTGCATCGGTGTGTTGCCATCGGCAATGCTTTAATGCTTTTCGTTACGGTATTCAGGATTCAAATTGAAGCAAGAGATTTAACTACAAAGGTTGAAAATTTCATTGGATTTGGAATAAACGAGCAAAATATAAATATTCGAGTTAAATGTTCGTTGACGTTCGATCCCTCGTACAAACACGAGCTCCATATATCGAGTGCATAAGCGGGGGCCGGAATAGAATTTATTCATTATTCAGGAAGTGGTGCAGTCTATTTTTCCCACCTCATCGCAAAGTTGGATAAAAATGTTTACGGGAAGCACAGGATTCATGACGGTTACGAAGATGTAATTTCCACCTGCATGC
The DNA here is from genome assembly GCA_037952995.1 of Hyposoter didymator. Lineage (NCBI taxonomy): Eukaryota > Metazoa > Arthropoda > Insecta > Hymenoptera > Ichneumonidae > Hyposoter > Hyposoter didymator. The sequence goes on from JBAJMU010000003.1 coordinate 15,028,532, forward strand.
CCTCGTACCCTCGTATGCTAGGACTGCAATATAACCCATAACCCATGTTCTCCGGAATTGCGAGTATGAGCGTTAAAATAGAAATAGACAACGACGAGCCAGGACGAGGCCGTGACTTTCTGAGTTTCGTTTAATATGGGTGCATAATTCGCGCTTTAATCCGAGACGAGATGAAGTTTCTTCGCTGTACACGTTTTTTTTGAACGTGTCGGCGCCTAAGCCCTTTTGCCTTATGGAAAAGAAAGACACGGGGGGATCGTAGTTGCCAGAGGGAGTGAAAGAAAAGAATGGAATCTGGGGCGATTTTTCACTCTTGCTTCTATTCATTTTTGCCTCGTCTCTTTGTTTCTCTTCTCATTTTTTTCTTCCTTTATTTTTCTCTTTTATCCTCTCCGAACTATTTTCTCTCTTTCTCTGCACTTGGGCCCGATCCACCTGCACCCTTTTTTCTCTCTTTCACTTCGTTCTCATTCTCTCCATTTCTCCCTCGTATTTATTTTGCTCCAGCATGCAAGAGATCCGGCTTAACAGTACGTACACGAGTCTTCGATCTCAGGACGCCAGACAATATCGAGACATCCCGAGACGCACGGTAAGGGAGGAGCGGAAAAAGCGAACCATAGGAATGGCAAGCTGCTGCCTCGAGAGGAGCCTGAGAGCCTGATTATCTCTCTGCAATTCGAGTTCAATCGGAATCTGAACAATTCCCTCCTCCTTCTTTATTTCCCTCGCTCGCTCTCCCTTTTTCTCGCGTCGTTTTCTTTCTCTTTCTATGCGAAAGTGTGCATCGTACCGGCTTATCCCAACGCTCTCACAAAACCATTCCGTGCACTACTTTTCTCACTCTCTCGACTCGAGAACACACACTCTCGCCAATACATCATGACTTATAGATTACGTATCCATCAATGCAAAGAAACGTCCATAATACCGAAACACGGAATAATTTTGCTGAGCCAGCAATATCTCGACTCCATGTCTCGAGATATTCTCCGATATTTTTTTCATCATTGTCAATCTCATAAAATGATAGTGCAATATTTGCAATAACGCGAATGTGTGAATTGAGCCAAAAAAAAAACTTTGAATTCCACCTGCACGCGTTTCCATAAAATGCATTTAAAATTTTCAATTACATTACTATAAATCCCTCAATTGACAATTTCATAAAAGTCGGTGGACCGTTGAATTAATAGTGATCGGTTTTCAGAAGGATTTGTTTCAACTTCCAAAATGAAATCTGCCGCTGGTATTCAGTAATATTGGAAAAATGTTTCGCGAGACTTGTGCAAAAAACAGTGATGGCTTAGACCGGGCTTTGGGAAAAGCAGGACGAATCGAATTACTGGGGGGAAAAGCTAGACCGACAGTGGCGCGAACGAAGTATCTCATTTCTTGACACATACTGTCGTAGGTAATTTCTCTTTTTGCAAAATCCTCGGGTTCACTCAGTAAGTTTGCTCTTTCTCGGCTCTCACGGATTTGTCGTATTCGCGGCAAGGCTTGTTTCCAGAAGGGATGAAACGATGGGAGGAGCTGTCGCGTCCCGTCGACGACGTCGAGGCGTCGCGCGAGCTGCCGAGTTTTTCACCACGACCAAATGCGAATTACTATTTTACAGGATAGTTCAAAGGAGAAAAATCCATTCCGTCATCGATGCAAAACTGCTGAAAAATATTTAAATCTCAGCTCTCAGAATCTCTAGTGTCGCGACACTATCGCGGAAGACGACGAGTGTCGACTTGAGCGAATTTCCAAAACATTGAAAAAAATAATACTTGAAGCTTTTTGTACTGTATTCATTGCCATTCGAAAGTGCGCCACGAAAATCATTTTTTTTTTATCCATCAAACACTTTTTGTTATTTCTAATAATTATAACTCATTAGTGCGCAAAGTCGCTTTGTTAATTTTCAATTACTGCTTAGAATGCCCAATTACGAAGTATTCACTCTGATGTTGTACTGGGAATGAGAAAAGCCTGATTTCATGAGGCGAGAACGTTTGTTTAACGAGTCGAGTTAGCCGCCTACCAAAAACTTTGAAAGCAAAGGAACACTGAAAAAACAATAACCCAGAGACATAAGAGCAGCAGTATTTAGTGGAAACAAAAAAAAAAGAATGAACGATTTATCAAATTATGAACGAACGTGTAGGTCAGAGCAGTCATATAGCGTGGTGGCAGTTCCACAAAAGCTTTCCACGTGTCTAGCTGCCAAGAAGATCCGAGTGGAACAAGTTTTCCGTGAAGGTAGGATGAGGCTTGGATTTTCGTCTTGCTAACTCCCCTTTTCTGTCTCCTTTCCATCTCTCGCTCTCGCGTGCGCGCGCGCGCTCTTGTTGCTGTCTATGCTAGCAAAAAGCTCTGTGCCGTAAATACGTGAAGTGAAGATTCCTTCTTGGCATTAATTTCCCAACATTCTACATCGTAAGCCCGGTATTTGAGAGACGATCCTGTTTGTTCTTACTCTCCCTCGACTCCATACAACGTTTCCTGCTAAACCCTGTTTTTTTTTCTACAATAATTTGTTCACTGTGTCTATAGATTCTGTGCAAGTTCAGTTATCGCTGCATGGCCTTGTCGATCAGGTTTATTCGTCAAAAGAATCGAGCAATTATCGTAATGTGCAAGCAGCGAAACTTTGACAGGGAAATAGTTGAAACTGATTCACGCACATTTTGTTGGACTTTGCACCTCTTTTTTCCTTCTGTTTGCTTGGGATTCCTGATTAAAAAGGAAAATGGTTAATTCTCGGGTTTTCGAGCAGGGGATTGCGAATATGACAAAACTCCTTTTTTTCTGTATACATGCGACGGTTTGGAACTCGAAGTGGCGACAATTTACAACTGCGATGAACGACATTGTTTACAGTAAACAAAACTTTTTTTTTCATCGTTCATTGGCACACGATGTGCAAATAAAAATCATTCTGCATTGTTATGCTTCTTTTACGACTTTAGTATCATTCCATTTTTCCATCGCGAATGCTTGACTGGAAATTACGTTACTCTGGATATTCCTGAAAAAGATACAGCTGACGAATACTTATGTAAACTAGACTAGCAAATTTTTGGATAAAGAAATAAAGCGACAGAGCCCCTGGAACACGAGCCACCGCGACACCCAAAGTAAAGTGTGACAAAATTTTGGAATCGAGCTTGCCACGATGATTGATGCACGCTACCAAATAAAAGTGCTAGCCCCCGAGCAGTGACAGATGTTCAAGGGTCTTATCCCTAACGACCACATGACATTATGGGGCTCCATGTTTTTGTAGCCTCTATATCTTGAATAATCGGCCACTTTATTTTCTGAAGAACAAAAGACTGGCGCAAACTTTTGTTATTGAAAAAATGATGGAGCTTCTATGCTGTAAATGTTCCTCCTGCTGGATTATCTCACGAATATCATAATTTTTTGAAAACCTGACTGAATCTTTCAAAAAATCTTGTAACCAGTAGCTCACAGATTGAGTCGTTATTTTGTTACTTAATTTTACAGCAAGCTCTCTATTTTCAAGGAAAAAGACGCGTACAGCATCGACTGCAAAGTGAGATAGATTTCTAGGTATGTTCCTCACCTTGAATTAATTCGAATAAACTGGAAAACTTGACAGTGGTGTGGAATTGAATTCTCCACTTCCTGGGATTTCAATCGGGAAATTCCTCTTCGGCATTTGCGACGAGACACTGAAATTCCTCCGACTCGCTTCTGGATTTTTTTCTTTTTCACTGGCCTCTCTCTCTCTCTCATTCTCTTTGTTTCGATGACATATTTTCCTTTTCTGCTTTCTTCATGATGTTTTCGTCGTATCAACGGTGCGCGATCCAATCGTGAGATTTCTCATTTTGTCTGTTCACTTATTTCTCCTTCTTAGGATTGCAATGAAGGAGGCAAATTTCTGTTTAACGAGGTTATGAAACTTCTTTGACGTTTGGTCTCACGATTAAATCAATCGACAGATTGGTCTGGTCGGCTCAGAATATTCGATCAATCAATATTTTAGATAATTACGGGAGCAAGTTTTTAATCCAGCAGTAAATTTCTTATGGAACCCATAATGTTTTTTTCTTCATTACGTTTTTCAACGGAATGTTCATGACACATTCAATCGTTTTTTGAATTTTTTGAATTTATTTTGTTAAAGAAAAATCACTGTACAAGAAATTTCGAGGAAAATGTTTAGAATTTTGTAGAGTGTATCGCAGCTACGAAGACTTTCTCACCTTCATAGCAGAGTGCGAAGAACTGAGTTCGATTATTCATTTTTGCGTGTTTTGTACGAGTCGTTGCAATTTTCCGTTAATATTTATTTTCACTCATGAATGTCTGAAGGACCAAGAAGAGCTGGAAATAAAGATGAGACTACATCGGCACCACGATCGCTCGAAAGATTTAATGATCGAAATCATTTTCGCATTGCATCTTGACCATTGATATTTATCATGGAACAAATATCCATATGAATAAGAATTGAAATATTTCAGTCACACCGCCCATGTCCTGGACTCAATAATAATAAATTAGAACAATGAAATGCTGTCGATGTGTATACACCGTCGTGTCAAAGTTCTCGAGAGATCCGGGACAGTCGTTTATTATGAAAGAGCCGAGAGCGTCTCGAGCCTCGGCCCTTTCTACTTTTCATTGACCGAAATTCCACATTAATTTATTGAGAAGACACAATGGAGAATTGGCATGAGCTTGAATGCGAAGATTTATGAGATTGGATTGCGAGGACAATTGGACAAAATGCAATTCTTATCATAAACGATGAATCGATAAAAATTATATTTTATAATTGGTATAAATTGTGTGGCGATGCATCCTAAAAAGTGCATTTCGGAATGAATACAATTTTTTGTATGCTTCCATCTGGAAGGAACCTCGAGTATCGCTAGCTTTTCAGATCATCGCGGGCCCATCCCTCTTTCCTTTCTCTCTTTCTGTCCTGGGGGTCAACCTCGATCTTTGAGCACAAGAAGTAGGTCTACGTAAAGAATAGAGATGGGAGAACCGCGGTCGTTGCAACTATTCGATACAGCACTTTTCTAAAACGTACACGACAGTATTATCTCGTAAGAGGCTTGTTCGTTATTTTAACGGGATTTTGGGGTCGCGGGTGCAAACGATAGATAGACAGATGGATTAGATCGTTCCTCCTTGTCAGATTGTCCGATTCTCTCAGCGATGTATCGAATGGTATCTATTGTTAGGCAACCTGCGGTTCACTCCGTTTTTTTTCTTCCATCTTATTCTTTTCTCTCCCTGCTTTTCCTCTAACCAAGAGACTTGGACAAGCGAATGGTCGAGGCAGGGTCGAAGGCGAGCCAGCCAGCAGAGTCCCTGTTCTCGATACGTTCTGGGGTTGGGGTTCCCGACTGTTCCCTTGGTCAGTCTCCAACTCGATGAGTATATTCTCTGACTCGGGTATTCGACACACGTATACAAACGGTCAGGTAAACGTGTACACTCATTCGAAGGAACAACAGAGTTGATGCACCCCTGAATGTCATGCTGTACAAAGCTCGTTCTATCTCGGATGAGTAATCCATAATTCAACGATGGTGCAAACTGTGATTCGATAAATTGAATTTCCGACTCGAAAGGCATCACCAATTCAACAGCAGAGGAGCTATTTTTACCCTCGTACCAAAACGTCCAACACGAATAAGAGTTTTGTTTCTCATTAAAAATCTATCGCCGTATTTCGTGCAATTTCGTTTAAAATTCATTATTGTATACTCGAATATTTCTGTACGAATGTTTGTGTTATTTTAAACTCCCGAACACTGGGTTGTCGCAGTAAATCGTGAAAAATGTGACGATACTTTTTATCGAACCGTTCGATACGAAACTATTTATTTAACAGCCATTATTAAGAAGGCGTAACTCGTGTGAATAAGCAAAAGCCTCTGATCGAATCGATGTTATGCTTTTCCGTTAGGATACTAGGCTGTCGACGTGTTAAGCATATGGCCTTCGACACACTACACCTGTTCAGTGAATAACCCAATGGTGCAGTAACATTTACATGTACGTATAGACCTATCGACGTCCTAGCAGGCATGCGGAATGAGCAGACGATGCAAATAACAGCGAGACGAGGTTTACCGAGCTTCCAACCCTCCAAGTGCTTTCGAGTAGCACGCACATAGGACAAAATTCTAATATTACACATCATTATGAAACACAAAACCCACGATGCATAGTATACACTGGAGCGCTTAAATTTGAGAGATGCACTGCCCATGATATTTTAATTATTAATGGAAATATCTGGAGCTAAATGAGACAAAAATCGATCGGATCAAAGTGTCTGGGTATTTTTCCAGAGCCATGCTTTCGTGAAATAGATCACGATCTTTGGAAAATCGTAGTTAATCAATTATTACGAAAATAGTTGCGAGGGGACAACGAAAAGGGGTGGATGATGTTGAATTAGTTTCTGTAACAAACTGGTTGCGAGGTTTTTTTTTTTTTATGGATATGATCGAGATTATAGTGCAGAGAATCACCGTTATTCCCATCGGTAGAAACTGGGCCTGCAATTATGGAAAGTTAGATAAAATGATGAAAACGTAACGAGCAGGAGAGTTGAATGAATAATTTGATTTGGCAAAAACTCGGAAAAATTGAGGGATTGAAATGGGCATCTGAGCAATACGATGTGCAATTTTATGTGTCGTTACTACTTGTTTTGGTACATACAATCAGGCGCTATAAAAAAATGCCACGTGCAGGAATAATATATATCTGTATATCTAATGTGTGTGTAATGACCTAGATGGCGGATAGGGAAGAAGAAGGAGTAGGATGAGGTAGAGCTTCGAGGGGTTCTTAGCCGAGGTCCATATCCGCACACTCTTGTGTGTATAGATACGTCGAGGTGTTGGTATGTCGCTGCTGGCCTCGTTGGGGGATGAATTCCGGGGCAGAGCTCTCTCCAACGGAGGCTGGGTGATGAGGGCTCTACTCTTCTCGTCCCCTCTCTTTTTTCACTCAACCTTTCTCTCTCTACCTCTTTCTACCTCTCTCTCTCGCTCTCGCTCTCTTTCTCTCTATTTCTCTTCCTCTGCTCTTTCCTCTTTCAAATTGTGACGTCACGGAACCACCCCGTGACGTAAAACCCGGGCACGGTTACGTTACGCAAGCGTCGTGTGCCCCGAGAACGTTGGGATCTCCGGTATGGGCCGCGGCGTGTGTCAGAGAAAGAGAGGAGAGAATGTAGCTCGGATAACGTGTGGAACACTGAGAGAGCTCCCAGCTTCCCAGTCAGAGAGGGCGACAGTGAGAGCACGAGAGATGGAGAGAAATAAAGGTTGCGAGAATGTATAGGGTGAGGTACGATCACCCACTGACCTACTTCTATACGCTCCCCTGCATTTTCCTGTGCAGGTTCGACCAACATATATATATACACATATATCTATATATGGATATGATTTTTTTTCTCTTATATCACATCTCTCGCTCTCGCACTGGCTCGTTTCGGACTCACATATTTTTACCTCTTTTTAACTGCTTCGTACCATACCAATTCTCGTTCATCTTTTTCAGAAAGATTTAGAATGTCCGCGTATGAACATATATACGCATATTTATGTGCAACTGTGTGGATTTATTTTTTAATTTTTGACGAAACGGCCACGGCATTCCTCTGCGGCGAAGTACAAATAATACTGTCTCCTTTCATTTTTGCTGCACTATTCCCGTTCAGCATCGCGACTACTAATCCGGATTTCCCAGGCGATACACACATTCATCCTGGGAACAACATTTACCTGGGAATCCAGTGATTCGCACAGTATTCTCAAGGGAATTATTAACTAACGTCGAATAACACGAGAAACGCATTAAGGCGTCGCGGAAATTGATAATCCCAAAGATTCGAATCTTCCAAATATATATCAGTGTATCGAATTTTTTTAACGTACCTTTCCCCCGACACTATTCACCATCCAGGTCTTTAGCCGCAAAAAACTAAAATCAAACAAAAATTACGGTAGCTTTCGGGATCTTTTCATCTTCCCAGTGACGTCAAAAGAATTTCATATTGAGAAATATCAACCATCCAGGTGCATCATGAATATTGAAACAAACACAAAATAATCTTCTCATAAATAATTAAGTACTGCAGGTTCTAAGAATAACGGTTTGATAAATTTTATTTTAATAAATATGTTCGCCCTTCATTTAATCTGATGTTTGGCAATTACAAAGAATTTCGTGAATTCCCATGGCACAAAGTATGAGAGAAGAGTTTTACTTGATGCAATTAAACTCGAAAAAAAATCCACATGGATTTTTAGAGCGTGACAGTGTCCTCTCGGCGTGTTAAAATGGTCGATTCAATTAATACGATCGACACTATCATTTAGGATCCCAGACGTCCACTGCTACACTGAGAAACCAAGTTGGCAGTGCAAAACGTGGCGAACGAAATGAAAATTTGTTCATTCAACGAAAATTTCATTAATCGTTAAAATTTAGTCCTTGGGAGTACGGTAGATCGGAAACTCCGTGAATCCTCTTTCCCAACATCCAGCTGCTTGCACAGCAGGTGACTGCCAAGAGTTACAAGTTTTACCAAGATCGGTTGATTTTAAGGAATCATTCAAGTACAAAATGAAAAGGCAAATTATAATTGAAACAATTTGCAGTTTAATCTGAAGTTCAATTCGTATTTATACGCATATATCAGGATAATGAAATACTTCCAATTAGAGTGATAGGCATGCGCACTTGAATTTTATTCACCCTGCAGCTTCTCTCCTGTTTGCGAGATTCATTTGATTCGAGCAGCGAAAATCCCGTTCAGGGAGCTCGAACTGAAATCGTCTGATGTTCCTCATTCGACATTCACGCTATCTATCGAGATTAAAGATTCAAAATATTTCCGCAACAAATACTGAGTGCAGTTTAGAAGCTGAGTATGTCGAGAGATTCTGGAGATTATTTGCCCGTCTTGGGCTTACAAATTCGATTTGAAAATGCATGATGCACAGTCGTTCTCCCGCATCAACGACCCTCTGCCATTTCCCTCGAGTTTCAACAGTCGGGGTTCACATTAGAGAACTCTGAGGCCAAATATAAAATTGTAAAGATTTTATAATGCTTGTTATTCGTTTGGTACGAATCACGATCGAGCACCATTATTTTTATAAGATTGAGCTCGCCGGGCTGTATCGTAATATGAGCACAAAAATTTAAGTGGCCTAAAGTTTTTTCTCTTCGGAACTCGACAAGTTTAGCGTACGACCTTCTTTCTTTTCATCTTTGTCTAGGCGGCAAAGATTGGAGAGCTTGGTAAAAGTACTTTTTTCGGTTTTTCACGAAAGCAGCAATAACCTTGCGAGTTTTCGTGCTTCATCGTGTAGTCTGGGTCGTTCCTCGTCGCACTTACCACGAACCAGAACACCAGCAAGTGAATTCACAATTAGTTTACCAAACAACGGGCAGATAGGGATGAGGCTTAGAGTCTCGTCTGCTGCAACAAGCTGTGGCAGAGAAAACACAGCTGTGCGACCATTCTAGACCCATCGCACGAGCAAGTGCTCGCAGACCAAAGGATGTGAAGCTCGTTCCTCAAAACGTCAAATTGCCTTGTTCACGCCCTTTTGTTTTTCAGAATTAGAGCGTTGGCGTTGGTGACGATTCACCGGCATAAGTGGGCGCCGTATGGCTCACGACACGACCACCAAACGCGACCGAACATTTGCACGGATATCCTTCCGTCCTAACGAAAAATATACTCCGAACTATCAACAGTTATCGTCTTTTATCAATTTTTCTCAATACGACAAAGTCAAAAATAATTCATCCCATTCGGTTCAATAAAAAAACATTGCTGGCACGTGAAATTCGCATACTGAAAAATCAAGCGTCAGAAGAAATGTTATTCACTGCGTTGCCCTTTGGTTGCGTCCGAGATTGCGTCTGTTTTTGTCTATTTTTATATTCTAATAATTCCTTTACTGCGGACGGAGCTATTCATATGAGCATTCATATTTGCCCAACCCGGGCCCTTTTTCGAAAAAAAAGCTCTTTATTCGTTAACTCACACAGGTGAACCCGGGTATTCGCGCATGAATCACCAACGTAAATTCAATTAACGAATGTAACCAACGATTCCGCTAGCAGCTCCACGTTTCTGCTCGTTCATGCCTGACAATTGCCTGGCCCTCAAAAGTGACGATTATATACAAATTTACTAATGCACACAAAGTATTTCATGTCCAATCGATCAACTCGAAACTTTTACAATTTGTTATTCGGTCGATAATATTTTCCAAGTCATTACCACCAAAAGTTCCATTGTCATTCGCTTCGATTTTAATTTCCAAGTAAGAATCGTCGTGCAAAAATAATTGAGACTCTAATTCCGTTTCGATACCTTCGATTTTTTCGAGTAAAATCATTCGATACAATTTTTCATTAAGAATCTTCTTCGCAACTCTGAATTTTTCCATTCTTTCAATTGAAACTTTTGTATATATTCCGTTAATTCAATTTTTATAGCCGATAAGATTATTCCTTCGATGATAAAGAATACAACAAAGAAATAGGAAATGAAGGGTATAAATGACGTTAAGCTCTGCTTATCGCAGTCGGATAAACCGACAAAACACAATAATTATTAAAAATGAGGGGCTTGGTTCTTTGCTAATGTTAATACAAAATCACCCACACAGGTCCCGATATCTGGCGAGACATTGATATAAGAAACTTCGGAAATTATACGATGCTTGCTATCCCCGAGTGTTTTACCACTGAATTGAACAGAACGTATGCTTTGTAATTCGGTGGAAATTCCACGGAAATACAGGATTGGATATTGAACTATTCGTAGCTCGGAACGGAGTCGAGAGATTTGATAAAGACACACTAAACCGAGAGTATTGGTAAAGTTCATAATGGCTGCTGGCCACGTCGTGGTGAGGATTGGTCAAAAATGTTGATAATCTTGTATCGTTAATGCGCGAGTTTCTAAAGTTGGGCGTTCCCCATACTTGTCATAGGTAGAACTTTGAGTCGTGGAAATAATATAGTCATCGAAACGCAAGTATAAGTAACGAAACGACACTGATTGCCCGCAGTAGTCATTAGGAAGGGCTTCTTTGAAGTTTTAATAGTTGTTCCGCAAACACGTGAAGTTTCGTTTCGTGATGATTCAGAACGAGGTGAAAAAAGATTCGAAATCAGGTAATTACCGTTTGGTTAATTGGGCTTTTTAGTTTTGTACCGAAAAAGAGTGGAAAACTGCTTGAATTTAACCGACTTACCTCACAAATGGCTTGTAACTATTTGTTGATAAGAAATGTGAACAATCGTACGATCAAATATGGGAAAATTTGTTTTATCTTATATTATTTAGAATATGGAAAAAGGTACTATATCGGGACTGACGCACAGTCACCTGACCGATAAGAGAGCGATATGATCGTTTTACCATCATTTTCGCTAATGCAGTGCCAGACTCGGGTGCATAAATCAGTTGACGTCCAGAAACGCTTGAAGCAGTTATTTATTTTTTCATTCCCCAACAATCTTTCTCGCGTGTCTTCGGCCTTTCATATTTTCAAACAAAATGCACTCGCACGGAGCGCGCTTACGTGACGATTTTCGTGGTGAAAGAAATTCTAACGCCGCTTTTCCGCTACGTCTTACCAGACAAAATACTCACGACGGTAAGTCACGTATCTCACGTTCAAATTTACACTTTACGCGCTCAAGTTGACACGCGCTTCAGATGTGAGCGTGTGTATATTCCCTTCAGTCGCTTAAATAACGCGAATACTCTTCTTAACTAAATCGCTCAGAATAGTTTATTCCAATCGGAACAAAGTGCTGAAACAGAAAGAAAAACTTCAATCAGTTCTCAAATCGTGTGTGCAACAATAAAGTGCAAGTTTTTTTTATACAGTGAAATATTTTAGGATATTAATTTCCACGCTTGGAAAATGATAGTGATAAAAATAATGAAGCAATAAAATTGTTGAAATCTGTCCTGTCATAGGCAGTCGAGGAAGAAGAAATTAACTGTCGGTACAGTGCACGTTTACTGAACGTATACGATGAGTTATGAAATTTTATTTTTTTCACGTCGCTTCGTGAAACGTACATGCCCGTGGGATTTGATACAGAATTTTTGTTTCTGTGTAACGCTACCCCAGAGGGCTGAAATATTGTTTTTGTTTTTCCATCATTTATTCTCGTTTATTTATTATGACGAACGTGAAACTTGCAATGGAATGTCAGTGTTACTTTCCCATCCGGTAATCCGATTAACTTTTATATAGAACATTCACGTATTTTTTAGTGAAAATGCTTCGTTCCCATTTTTCAAATAAGAGAAATGTTCTTTGTACTACACACTCGACCTTCTAGAAAAAAAACTGACAATACTCATCAATAAAAAACGCACGACGGCCCGGAAATATCAATCGTGATTTATTTCCTCTCCACGAATATATTACGAATTCTATTGATTTTTTGAGCACACTGTAACGTTATCTTCATCCTAGGTTTTCCATCTGCCCAACATCGTTTCCTCCTGTTGTTGATGCGACATCCTGTTTGTATGATTTTTGGCAACGTGTTTCCCCCAGAAAAATTCACATGAATATGGCGAAAATAATTTGCTTAATTATTCGTGAACTCGTGCGGTTGATTTTCATTGGAGAATTTACAGGTCAACTATCATTCGGTAGGAAATTCTTTATTAGAGACTTTCGATCGAAACCGATGGGACTTGAAATCCCATAGAGATTTTGAGATTCCTGAGTTTTTGTCGTGGGCGATAGAGCCGTAACTTTGTGACCGATAAGAGAGATCGTAGGCAAAATGGAGCGAATGGAGGACGCAGATACGCGAAGAGGAGATATGAAACTGTTGCAGGTGACTGCATCGCTTACGGGGGTAGGGGTTAAAGAATTGAAAAGCTCGGATATTACATTGACCGTGGCGAAGGAGGAAAGCAGCAGACGGTGGCGTTTCCAAGCTTTACCACCAACATCCAGCAGTAACGATAATGATAATAGGAGGCTCACAAAAGCATTGTGTGCCCGATTGAGTGTGCAAGAGAAATAGCGAGAGAAAAATTGATAATAGTGGGAAAGGGATAGATAATAAGAGGAAAAAGCGAGAAAATATTTTAAAAATGAAGAGAGAAGAAACCAAAAGAGGTTGAAAATGTTGATAATAGAAAGGGCGAAAAAAAAAACAAAGCTCAGCATCTTCGACCTCGTTGATGCGTCCCACTTTTCCGAAAGAGGGATAAAGTTTAAATTGTCGAGCGAGAAGCAGGCGGTGCGAGAAAGCTCGTAAGAGTTGAACTTCTAGGTTTCTCTTTCACAGTTTTACGCCGCGAGAAGATTTCTTTCTCAAACCGCACACGCTGGCAAACTCTTTTCCTTCAATTTTTATACCAAAAAAAATCGTGTCCATCCCTACAGACACATACATTCTTGCCACGACCATAATCCTTTATTCCTCGACTTTTATACCCGTACATGGAGTTTATTTCAAATTGGCTCCTGTTATTTTCTTCCGTTCCCTAACAAAGTTGCCAATGAAGAAAAAATCATTTCTTTACTTTGTAACTTCATCGTGAATTATTACGAATGATATGGAAATGCAATTATTCGCATTTGTCGATTCGCCGGGGCTTGGCCCAAGCTCCCAAACTCGTAACTCGACTCGAACACTTGACGCAATGGTACAGCCAACTCTACTAAAAATAAAATACACGGTCCGATAGTTGTTTGTGAATTTTAGAAAATTCACGGCGCTAGTATTGATTATTGTGCCATTCAACGGAAACGTACGTTGCAGCTATCGAGAAACTCAGAGAATAATTGGAAAGCATTCTCTTGTCCTCTGCTCAAACAGCAAAACTCGAAAAACTCAAAACCGTCATTTATAGCAAAGAAATGAAATATTCCAGCGATATGGAAGAATATTTCGTCCCGCATAATCTTGTTGTTCAGCCTGGCAATATTATCATATAATTTCCTCATTTTATATTTATAATAATAACATTACAAATATCGTTTACCAACAAGACTCGGTTGAGTAGTTGCTCCGAGCCGGAAACAGTTCTTCTCCGTTTTTGATGGTGGTGTAACAAACTGCAACTCGAACGGAAATATTGCCGCCAGTTTCGGCCGTTGATCGACAGTTTCCTCGTGCGAATCGAGAGACGCGACAGCGGCTCGACGCCAAGTATTTAAAAAAAAGCGTCGCGCGAGCCCGCCGCACTCTTGTACTCACTGGTTCTATGACGTTACAGAAACTTTAATTCGTTTTCACAGGGAAACAGGTTTTGGGAAAAATCCCATATTAGATTTGATTTTTCTACGATTTTTACGATATACCGTTGTGCATTAGGAGCGAGTGTCCGTGCGCGTCAAACTTTCGAAGGGTGTCCCACAGGGACATGGGAATTAGTAACATGAGGTCAGAGCAATGAGATGAGCTCGTCAAAAGCCTCAAGGGTGTTCGTAGGATCGATAAAAAAATGCTAATAATGTACATGAATTAGCGACTGTAACTGCCAATGCAACTCGATATCGTTTATTTACTTGAAAATATTTATTCACGACCCTCACAGCCACTAAAATTTGTTCATTCAGATATGAGCTTGTCCCCACAAACATTCGGGATTGCGAACCAAAAGCACGGATCATTTTACAAATTTATTGATCCAATTGGATGAAATCTTCGTGTTCCTTTTTGTCGAATCCAAACTCCGAGATGGTAGGGAAACTTTTTATCGAGACTCCGCAATTATATCATTGGACCGATGAGAAAATGTAATTCCGAGTAATTCAAGTATAATCAGCGATGAAAGCAGTCCAATTATTGGACCGAATCGCCGAAGGGGATGGACCTAAAATTCTGGTAGTTGTGAATATACGATGATCGAAGGACCGAGGATAATGTGCGAGCGAATATTATTAATGTGGAAATATATGAAATGGAGAATTTATGGAATCGTACACATTATCCTGGCATAGGAAAAAATATCGTTAGGCAAATTTTCGTCAGTTCACGCAGTCAACACGAAAATGCATAATTTATAAATTATTACATATGGAATGGAAACATTATCATACATGGATGATAATAATACCACCAGCCGGGTGCGGTGCATTCGCTGCACTGAAATTACGATTACACACACTGATTTATTCATCATTCGGTGATTCTAGCGCTCCGAGCTGGAATGTTCTCCATGCTAAATTGACCGTGTGCTATACAGAAACAGCCAAATCCAGAAATTTCATGTTCTGCCAAACTATACTGACAGCTATCCAAAGGAAATGGTCTCGGCATTTTTTCCATACAATTTCTTAGTGATTAGAAAGATTTGTCATCAACTTTTTGTCACTCTCTTCTTCCGTTTTTTTTTCCCCCAAAAAATCGTCCAAACTCGGACAAAGTGCGCTCAATTATAATATTAATTCAGTTATTATTGCTGATGCACTCGCCCAATAGCTGAAAGGAAAAAATTAAACGAAACACGTATGACCAGCCCTGCTAATGGATGTTCATCAAGGAATGGGAAATTTGTCACGATCGCAAGTATCGACAGAACTCGAAAAGATATTTGCGTTCATTATATCTGAGAATAACTATGAAAGAATAATTTGCGTTTATTGTTAACTTTTTTTTCGTATATTGGCGTAGGAAAATGCAAATTATGGATCGCATATATATATAGACGATTCGGTTCGCTAGAGAGACTGGCAATTGAACGAGAACGTGATCTTGCATACGAAAATGGGTGATGCCCAGCAGCGGAGATAATACGATAAATACACTCCGATCGATCGATCTTTATGTTCTATACGCTTGCATATATAGGTGTATATCCCACGTGTCACCGTATTGAGAATCTGAGCGGAAGATCTCCGCTTTTCTCTCTCCCTCTCGCGATCGGAGAATGTATCTCGTCGGAGGTCACGAATTTTCAATCTTTTTTTCTTTCTCCTTTTTTTTTATCTCTGTCTGCCTGTCAATTTCTTTCTTTACCGCTCTCTCTCTCTCTCTTGGCCTCTGTCGCCCTTTCGTTTAATTAAAGATACAAATTAACTGGTCCGCAAGAATCTTTAATCACTTCTCGTGAATGTCGTCGGGATTAATTTTGAAAACTTTTCACTTTTGGGCGACATTAAAAGCTCACAAGGGATTTTCCCATCTCGAGCAAACCCGAGACGAAAACCCTGGAAATTGGAAATTTCTGAAAAGGTTTAATAAAACTCTCTGCACATGCAGACGAGAAAAGTTCGTGTATAACTATTATAGGGGATAGTTCTCTCGTAACAAAAATCTACCGGGCGTTCAGGATGTTTAATTTTCAAGAATTTTTACTATATCGAGACGGGCTTGGTAGCTCAAGGGGAACTTTTCAAAAATGGGAGGAGATTTCTCCTGAAAATTCGTGGATAGTAGAATAAAAAGAAAAGGATTGAAAATTTCGACAGGAACCTCAAAATTTTTTCAACGTCTTCACATCAATACATGGAAATTAAATAGTTTCCACAAAAATTGAGTGACTCGAAATATCTATGGGGGGGACCACTCGACGTAAAATCTCCCGATTCCGATATAGAGAAAGTTTATGATTGCGAAGAAAAGTCAAGGAATTGTGCAAACATTTGCTTGAGCATAAAATATCTTGAGAAGGATCCATTTCCATCGACTCCGAAACTTCATAGAAACTTTGCTTCCAGGCGGATATAAAGCAATTTCTCATTTGTGTGAGAGGAGCTATCTTTGCTATATTCGTTCTGGCATTTTTTTAAAAACGTACTTTCATCACACGACACGAATAAGTCCAAAAGGAGACGTTCGTGAAAGTGGACAAAAATAAATTCACAAAATACGATGCGATAACGTGTTGGAGAGGAGAGTGCAGTTTTATAAGATGAGAACGAAGGAGGATAAAAAGGACGATGATCAAACCAAGAGGATACTGTAGAGCTGAGGGAGGCGGCTGACATAAGAGAGGGACGAGGAGTTCGCGCGCAGCTGATGCTGCAGCTAAAGCACGTTAACACACCGGTGGCTTACGCCGCACACGAGAGCCCGGAAACCGGATCCAGAGCACACATGAGCCCTTTCGTAATACCCTCCATAAGTGTATGGCCATTTCCACGCGTTGTCTCTCTTCGCCCGGTCCTCTCTTTATCCTTATTTCTTTCCTACCGGTCCCTCGTTTCGGTATCAGACAAAAAGGAAATAGAGAGCTCTCCTCTCTTTTCCATCTTATCATCTACATATATGCCTCGCTGTTCGCAGCTTTAATTATTCAAATGACAGTCATGTTATAATCCCAAGCTCTTCACGTTTTTTATCGCTCCAAATTTTTTTTCATTGTCTAATTTTTACTATCCCGTAAATGAGAAATACCTGAGGTCGAGAAACAGAAAGTAGATAAGTTTGTAAAGCACGAATACAGCCACTGGGAATATTATTTTGATCCATTTGAACATTCAGTCGCGGTTGAAAAGTTTATATATCGCCAAGTCCATTCCTGATGGATCATTCGTTCTAAAAAAACAGGACACATCGATGCTTGCCAGTAAAAGTAGATCCATCTCTGGGAGCTTAACGTTTAACGAACTTTCACGACGAAGTAGGTGTCGATACTTTTAATCCTTTTAATTCAGCGATAAGTTCATTAATGGAAAGAACAATTAGCCGATAAAAGCGGAGATCAAACTCGTTTTTTTCGTCCACTCAAGGAATCTTCAAAGATCATTTTACAAGCACACACCAAAGTGAGAATCTAATACTCTGATATTCATTTTGTAAGAGAATTTTTATACGAAAACTCGAATTCGAAAAGTCGGTCAGTTTTTAAAAACAGTTTGTAAAAAACAAAATAGTAAGAATAATAGGATTTGAAAGGTATGACATCGCGAACGGTGATAAATAACGCCTCCTGCAATGACAATTAAGGGGAGACCTTACAAGCAAAATGGGCTGCATAGGAGAATTTTAAGTGGAATGCGCAAATCATTGAACTCTGAAACCAAGTGGTTCCAGTTGAATTGAAACATCTCATATGCAATGATATGCATAGAGAATAAATAGGACATGGAGGAGCGAATGTAACTTCTACCAGTGACAGTGGAAGAACCCTAAACATGAAGCATGTATTGGAACATATATACGGTCCTTTTATACACGTTACGAGACCAATACGCGGAGAACTAACCGGCAGCACCGTAGTCTTCAGCCTCCCTCCCTGGACCGGTCCGAGCTCCTCAAGAGAGGAAAGGAGAGAGGAAGAGGAGAGAGAGTACAGCGCTTGTGTCCCGGGAAAACGGCGCAAGCGCGGGATAAGGGTGGAAAAGCGAGCGGGCAGCTCACTACGCCCGGGAACGTTACGGGTCGTGGGACGCCGGAACGGAATCTGTGTGTCGAGAGGATCATCAAAAAAACAAAACAGAAAAATAACGTTATCAATATATAACCTATAAACATCGATAGATTAATTCCAAATACATTAACAAAAATAACTCAAATAACAATTATAATAATTCATGAAAATATCTCAACCGTGGATCATTGCTGAATAAATAAATAACAAACAAGCGATAGCGCGATAATTTAGTTAACCTCGTTAATCCGAGACACCTCGTCCTCACGTATGTGTACGTATGTACATAACAACGTGTGTATTCATCTTAAATATTTTATTAATGTGTTGTGCTTATTTTTTTTCTTCTTTTCCTCTCGATTTTTTTCTCTCTCTCTCTCTCTGTCTCTGTCTCTCTCGCTTTTCTTTAGCTCTCTGTCTCTCGTTCCCTATGCCTCGGTCGTTTTGACGTGAGACATTTCTGTCGATGCATTAAGATATCAATGCATGCATGTTTTTAAGATCATTCTAATTAGCGACTAATTGGAAATATTCAAGATCAGTCGAAGAACGATCGACAGAGAAAAAGGAGGAGAGAGCGAGGGAAAGACACGGAAAGAGAGATTACACGGAAGTAAAAGGTTCGGACGTCGCGTGTCGTGTGCTCGTAGTATTATATACAGATCCACACCGCGAGTGTCAAGGGTGTTTACCGGAAGCGTGGTGCGCGCGACTGATAAGACTGCGAGAACCCATTCAGTACGGTGTGCTTCGTGGGTCCACACCCGACGACCAGATCTGTGTTGATTCCCATTTTTTTCTCCCAAATTCCCGCGGTTTTTTTTCTTTCTTTTGTATCGTGTTCGTTCACGTTCGAATGTTTATCCTCGATTTTTCGGGCTCTCTTTAAGCCGGCACTGGCCAATTGCCCGCGCGGTATCGACCACGCCGTGGTGGGTCCAGCAAACACGCCAATGATACGGCACTGATGCTGCCACGATTTTTCTCTCCTATAGTTCGTCAGAGAAAAACATTGAGAAAAAAAGCATGCATTCTAAATAAAAATATTACCTCGTTGGCCGTGTCTTCGTCGCGTCTCGTCTTTTTGTGATAGAAATCTTAATGCATAAATAATCGTTACAAATTTTATTTATTGTCATTCGAAAAATTTTTATTACAATTTTAAATAAACGATACAGGTGGATCTCGAGTGCTTAAACTGTACTCGATATAATCGTCGAAAGAGATGCAGAAAATTCGTTTAAAGTGCTAAAATATTGACAGGGGATATTGATACCCCTGTGTGTGTGTAAATTTGTATATGTCAAAATCGTACAAACACCGATTCCTTTCGAACTGACCATTTATCCCGAACGAGTATAAACTTTCGGTAAGAACTGCCGTTTCCAGTTTTGTGAATCAAACTCACCGACCCAGCAGAACTTTCAGCGAAATCAGTGAAATTCATCAGTTTGTTGATAATTAAACAAAGACATTTGAAACAAATAGTCCGGGGTATAATTGTACCGAGAGGCAAGAGGGCAACGACGCTGCACATACTACTGTCACCATGAGCGAGGGAACTGCCAAGTTTCAGTCCAAAAGTGGTATGCAAACATTTATCCCTCTCTTAATTTCGTTAGTTAACGAAACCATGAGAAAATAAAGCGAGAAACACTCGCTTTCTTGCAATATTTAGTACAAACAAATTTATTGTAATCCTTTACAGCATTTCTCTGTGTAATACGAAAAATTCATTTACTCTCGAAAGCAACGATCTCATTCTTCTCGAATATGTATTGTGATCGCTGATTTACATCGAGCGTCCATTAAAATGACTTCCAAGCTCTACAAACTTCTAGGCATTTAATTAAAAAAAGACCACTGATCCGTAAATAACTGAATGGTATAGGAAGCGAACCACCGAATTTCGTATAAAAAAAAAATCGAGGGTCATTTGCACTTTTTAAATCTCATTTCCAAATTCTAACAGCATTTCTTCCGGTTTCTTCTCAACATTTAATCAAATGATTGTCAAATTCTATATTTGGCCGCCCACTAGTACAAGCAACCAACACAAAGACTCGCTATTTTTCATATTTGGGATTGAATCTCTAAATAAATAAGGTAAAGAGTTAAATTAAAAAAATGTATTTCTGGGTCTACGTATATTCAGACGCTCGCGTCCCATTTTCTTATTCATCTTTCTTCTACATTATTCATGGCGAAGAAACTGGCTTATTGTAAAGTTTGTAGAAGAAGCATAAACTCTCTTTTCTTCATGACGATATCTGTACAGCGTGGATTCGTATATAGAGATAGAGGTTGCTGTGTAGTTACAGTCAGAGGCTCGGTTGTAGGTGGTCTGGGTGGTCTGCTCACGCTCGGAGCGAAAACTGACCCCTCCAACTTTCGTGCCCCCTTAGTAACGGTATATGACGGTTCTCTTCTCCAACATACACCCGTGGATATATATACACAAGCATGGCTAGCATTACAAGCGCACCTGCAATCTTGTCTGACTCTACTACGGTTGCTACTACTGCTTGTCCTTCCTACGCTCTTGGGCGAGTCCCCTGCAGCCGATGCTGCTTGCCGCTCTCGTGTGCCAGTAGATATCCCCGGGGTATTGTCAGACGCCCTGCGAACGCTACTGGGTCATCCCCGTGGTCGCTCTTTCTCTCCTCAAAGGAGTTTCCTTTCTCAATGTCCCTCATTTCAACCCTTTGTGCTCTCGACAGAATTCGAACGGAATATTCAATGAAATTAATGATTGACATTATGCATTCTTTTTGTTATCGGCAGCAGAATTGATCGTTTTGAAACTCTTATTCAGTAATTCTTGAATTCCGCCGCTGTTTTGACGCTTGTAATTAACGAGTAACCGTCGTGTGATTAAATTGATATTTCCAAATTACAAAAAAAATATCAATCTCTCGGTAACTTTTTTTTTTCTTAATATTAAGAATTAAATTGTGTTCTCATTACTAAAGATTTTGCTATTTGCTGACATTCTATTAATTTTTTCATCATGCTTCGAATCTTTGCGCAATTACTGCATGAAATATTGCTCGAGTAATTTGTTTATATGTGACAAATGATAATAATAATCACGTAAAGTTATGGAAAATGGAAAATAGCCAACGTACTACACGTGTAGTATGTTCACCCATTTGTTGGGGACTTTCGACAATATATAAGAACCGTTCGAGAATTAAACGATGGAATGAGTACATGCTAAACTTGAAACGATTATAAAAATGTTATTTCAATAATTATGGTAATTCCAATTTAAATACCTCGAAAGTTTTGGCATTATTATTTCGTTTCGACGAACTCGGTTATTTCCCTGCAATTAGTTTAGAGCATACAAGCGCTGTACTGTTCGAGGGCTCACGCTTTATGCAATGCTTTTGTTTTTAATTCCGTTTCAACTTTTGCTCCCTGCCACGTACCTTGTATTTATAAAATATAACAATTTACTCAAAAATCTCAACTGGAATATCGTATTTGTCGAATTGTTTTCTGAAGGTCATCATTATCCGAATTTGGTTTTTTCTCATGTATTATTGAACGGCAAACTTTAATGATTGAATAGTTTATCGTTGATTGTCGTCGCAGATTGACGAAAGCGTAACTTCGTCTGCATGTGCTTGAGTGAACAGCATTGGGGCTTTAATATCGTGTGTGTGTGTGTTATTGAGTAGAGGCTTGGTAATTGCTGGGTTATAATAACCGATGAGGACGAGAGCAAAGCGAAAGACAAGAGGAAAGTGGGAGAGGGGGCGAGCTTTCATCGCAGTTTCTTGGGACCCAGCCTTCAGGAAAGCTTCAGGGTAATTCTCGCCTCGTAACATACGAGATCCCCGATGTTAATATGATCCGGTTTCTCTCCTCAAGTTACATTGTTTGTAGAGGACGAGAAGTTTCTAATTGAACCTCTCGGCGGGAGTTTTTTCGGTATCGTTATTTTTACGCAGTAACAAGTTGGCGCGCCGAATTGATGACCGAATCGAGTAGAAGGTGAAAACTACTTCCCTCCAGTATTCACTCAAATCTTTATCGCTTCAGTGTTTGAAACATTGACGACTTTAAGGTATAACTATCGCAGAATGGGTTGATTTAGGATTTTCTTGAAATTTAGTGTAAATATTCTTGGTATTAAAACGAACAACTTTCCTATGAGACGAAACATTTTCTGCCGTCTAGAATTTGAGATATTTCATTTCCAATTTTATATTTTTCCCATCTAAACGCATGTAAATTGAAGTGACGTTTCGTTAAAAAAGTTGCAAGAAAAAACAAAAGAAACGCGACTTCAATTTACATGCGTTTAGATGGGAAAAATATAAAATTGGAAATGAAATATCTCAAATTCTAGACGGCAGAAAATGTTTCGTCTCATAGGAAAGTTGTTCGTTTTAATGTCAAGAATATTTACACTAAATTTCAAGAAAATCCTAAATCAACCCATTCTGCGATAGTTATACCTTAATAATCACAAAATAGTTCAACTTATCGTCGAGTTCGACGACCAGCAAGACAATTGAGCTTCAACATAACTTTAACGCTTCAATAAACACAAATGCCTCAATTAACAATCCAGGAAAAACAGGACGAGCTACAGTCAATATGTATATAAGGCTTGCATATTCACAAGATAAACAATTATGGAAATTTTATTATCCAGCTCAATACTCCTTCAAAAAACACCGTTCAATTATGCAAGAGAAAATGAACTTTCTTTTTCATTAAGCTCAATCATGAAGAAAAGCTCTACAACAAAAATTGCTCAACCCATTTCAGAGTCGTGACAACAAAAACTTTATTTTCTGGCTTCGATTAAAATGGATCGGAATTGAATCGTCAGTTTGAATCGCTGAAGTATTGAATGTAATCACTTACAGTTTTGGTTTGAATTTGTGACCGCGAGATTGTGACCGGTGCTCGAATTTCATCGCAATTGAGAAAACTGTAAACCACCATTTTATATCTCAATCGTATATATCTAATTGCAGTAGCCAATGAAACGTCAATGATCCGGTCCAGAATCTCATAACATATTGATTTTCATGTGCTGGATAGAAAGAGGACCGTTAGCATAGAAAAAATGGATGATAATCTCTCCTAGGATGAATATCATAAACGTCGCTTTTAGATTTTAATTAAAAGTCATTAGTCCTCGGGTCATATACGGCCAACAAATTGTGTTCCAAAAATAAAAATGCTCGCGTACTTTCGTGAATATGGTCAGGTACTATCAACGAAATACACCTTCGAATATACATATACATTTTAGCTTTTCTATCCTCTCTCATCTCTCCTGTCTGTGCCCTCGGCGATAACTCTCTCACACTCTCACCTCAACTGGGCCCACTGTGCTGTTGGTGGCGTACAGCAATTCCAAGAGTGCACTCTTCCTTCCATCTCTATCCCTCTTTCGCGCTCTCGACATCGCGGTCTCATACGGCACTCGTGGACCGCTCGAAACGTGTGTCCAAGTGAAAATTAAAGCCTCGCATTATTAAAGCCCGGTCCACATTTCGTCGACAAGCTTTTTTCTCTCTTCCTCTCTCTCTCTCTCTCTCTTTTTAAACTAAGAGCCGAGTGGAACATACACACGTCAGTGAATTTCTTCACCATCTGAGCTTTCTCAGAGAGACAGAGAGAGAGAGAGGAAGACAACCGCGGAAATACCTCGGGGCTAGTCGACTCCTTCTTTCTGTACTCTCGTGTATCTCCTGTGCACTTATTCCGCAGGAAAACTGCGAGTAAACGCGAACGTGCATTCGCCTCGACACTTTCCACTCATGGCCATCTTTTACTCCAATCAACATACGTGTACGCGAGTATACAGGGTGTCCGAAGTGCGAAGCTCCGGCCTCGAGGTCATGGGCTCGTATGGATCCGTTCAACACGGAAATCCAGTCAATGTGACAAGAGTCTCGGGTCATTTTTCAATTCTATTCCAATTTCATGATCCATTGTTTCATATAATCGAAAATTAGTAAATTTGTGAGCCCCAAAATATTGAGATTTATATGTTGTCAAAGTCAAAAAGCAATTTTGTACATTCGAAAAAAATAAAACAGATTTGCGGAAAAGTAAAAGTTTTTTGATCATGAACACCGTGATGAGGACAAATAACAATTTTGTAGAATGTAATTTATTGATGGATTGCCGAAGAATTGCCAAGACATGAAATTGCGATGATGATTTCCTTTGACTGATACGAGTTACTTGCTTCAGCCGTGCCATCACATCCAAAGGTCAAAGTGCGGCCCAGTAGGAAAATTGGTTATAGCCTATAAGTGGATGTATATAATATCTTGGTGACCTTCGGAGTTCAGGGCTACGGATCTCTGACAAAACCAAAAATAGTTCGAGCCTCCTGGTTGACGAGGTGTGCGAATGAAATTTCGTACATCGTTCGGCACATTGTGCGATTCTCTTCTCATTTTATCAATCACTCAACTATGTCGATTGAGAAATTTGTTTTTTTTTTTTTCATCCATTGTTAAACATGAAAGTTATTTGTTCATTGTTCGAAAAAGCTCAGCATATCGAGTGGTTATCATGGTGAAACCGCGGTGGGATGATCCCCGCGGCCTTCCTTTTGTTCCATTTATTCGCAAGCTCACACAACGAGAACGAAACGACACGACAAATCTTTCAATGTTGTAAATCTTTCGAGATGTCCAATAATCCCCGTGGCTCACCCACTTCTCTTCGGCCTCGCTTTCTCTTTTTCCGACGACCATCGAACACATACCCCGACAGGAATTCCCACGATGGTCGTAATAAAGTTTAATATCGAATAATATCGACTGCGTACGTGTGTTGGCTAACGCGGCACAAACGACGCTCCCGTGAATTCTCACACGTTCCTTCCATTTTATATTTTTCCATAAATTCGTCACCTCCATTTATCCTGCTATCGGTGAAAAAGTTGATCCGTTTTGCTTCTAGCTGTGCAAAACAATTGCCAACAATTGAGGCGCATTACGAAACGATATATCTCTTAATTAATCAAATCGATTATTCAATCAATATTATTGTTCAATCGTAATCGCAATTATTTACCAGGTGACCCCATTTTTTTAGTTTTCCCAAAGAAATGATCGCTGCCAGTAGCCGCTCCGATTATAATGTCTTGTAATTGAGTGAGCAAATGTAGGGGTGAAAGAAGAGACTTTTAATGATCGTTAATCGAGTCGACCTCGATCCGGGAGCTGCTTCGAACATGGTGTGTGAGGGATGGAGCTTCTCTCTGTCTCTTGTTCTCCGCGTATCTTCTCGAACGGCTTTCTCTTCTCGATTGACGTTCCTAAACTGCCAACGATAAACAAGAACGATAAATGCGCATTAAACTAGCGTCATCGTGTTTAAGATCAAATCACGTGGATATTTATCGACGCGTTAATAACCCCGTCAATTTGTCTTAATCGTTGGCAAGGATGAGTTGACTACAAGCCGTGGCATAATGAGACTATGATAATATGAAACCTTTCTCCTCCATATCCTCATAAAAACAATGTATCCTGTTTTTATACGTAATAAATAACACATAATAGGTGAAAATGTGAACATCGTGTTAACACAACTAGCTACTCCGATTACGACGCCTAACATTCGCAGGACAGCAAAAAAATTACTCTATCATTACGAAGGGATAAATCACACTCCATGTGTACAGATAAAATTGCATTCGACCATTTTTTGGTTGACGTGTCTTTGCGCAAAGTCTAGACAAGAAAAAAAAACGGAAACAGTTTGATTGTCGATTTAGTGGCGATGGCTTTCTTGAGATTTATAGGAACGACATATTCTTGAGTTAATTTTGGTGTAGATAATATTCGAAGGTGAAACGAGGCAATTTTGTAAATAAACTAAAGTTGTTCCTAAGAATCCGGAAACCATGAAAAATCTTTTCTAAGTTCGCTCAATTATGGAGGGGTAAACTTATTTTTTCGACATCAGTCTGCTACTGGAATTAGACGCACGAGGAAATATTCTATAAATGGTTCTCCATTGAACCTCTTTGTGGAAAAAAAATAACTTGAAGATAAACTTTTCTTTCCTCTTTATCTCTGTTAACTCGCGGAAACGGACCTCACTGATATTCCAAAGTAGACAGTACAGTTAGTATTACCACACCTTGGTTGGCATAACCCTCAGGAAATTAGATCGTCGGAAGAAAACGGGAAGCTGTTGAAACGAGTGTTCACTTGCCTTTTCTCGTATCTCTCTTCCTTGCCAGAGAGAGAGAGAGAGAGAGAGAGAGAGAGAGAGAGAGAGATAGAGAGAAATAAAGAAAGAAAAGGGATCGTGTACGAGAGGGAGAGGAAGAAGGAAAGATAGAGCGAGAGAGAGAGAGTCATGTCAGGAAAAGAAGCGAATTTCCGGTACATTCGAGAACCCGGAGCTATAAGATTTTCACCTCTTTATCTCGAGATGTCCGCAGTTTCTCAAAAGCTATTCGATGATAAAGCCTCAAGATAAAACTTGAACTCGAACCACTATGGTATTCGGACCAATTGAATTTCTTTGATTTTATTTCAACGAGATAATGAATGTTCATTGTTATTGGTCTCTGAAATAAAAACCATTCATTTCATGCATTAAAACAGCCTGCGGACAAATTTTCGATTTAATAGCTGAAAAAAACACGTTCGATTCGTTGTACAAAATTCTTCGAAGGTTAAATTAATAAACTTGGAGGTTACGTACGAGGGTTGAATCAATTACATGAGTGAGTGGTGAGGGTGTATCTTTTCCGAACGTGCCCAAATCTGTACCGAGTTTTTCGTCAAGGGCTGCATTATTATATCTCTGACCTTGTAGCGACGAGTGACAGGAAGGTCCAAGAGACACGAGGTTAAAAGAGAACAAAAGTGTCTCGAGAGGGCGGAAGGCCGAGTCAAATATAGAATAGTGATACAGATATATATATATATATATATCTAAATGCATACATAGGGATTAGTGAGTACGTGGTTTGGCTACAAAAAGACTTGAGAGATCTTCTCGTCTGCCTTTTCCTCTCGCATGAATAATTCTTTTTCTCTCAATCATTTTTCATATCATCAAGGGAATGCTCCATTCTGATTTTTTTATATTTCCCTCTGAATCCGGAATCTCAGCAAGAATTCGAGCATAGAATTGACTTTTTCACTTGGAACAAAAAGGAGTCAAATGAAAATGTAGAATTATCGAAAGAATGAAAAATTAGAAGAAACTAAAAGCCAATTTACAGGCAAATTGTTCTCGAGAATAGAAATTTACACGTTCTATGAAATTAGATGAGTTTTTCATCGAGAACTCTCCATTTTTCAATTATCTATTTTTCTATACCCCGAAGGATTGATGTAAATCAATTAAGGGTTTGTGTATATCAATTTCAATACCAGCAGCTGAAATTAAATGAAAATCTAGGATTCAACGACGCTGGTCTTTTCATCCGACAGTTCCAACTAAATTAGCACGATTTATTTGATGAAATAAATCGATATGTTCTGTACGAACGAGTTGGTAAATTATTCTTAACAAGTTCTAATTGAAAAAGCCACATAATCGTTCATATTTCATGTATTTTCATTAGACGAAGTAAATAGAAGCGTGCGCACACTTGCAGAGCTCGAAAAGCGAGGGAAAGAAAGTGAGAGGGAACGCGAAATAGCAGCGAAGGGAGAGAAAGGGTTGATTAACGATGTCAACCCACAATTTGCTTAGCAGGTTCCAGATAGGCTCTCGTCGCCTTCGTCGTTCGTTTGGCAGACTCGGAGCTCTGCGAGTATCTCTAATTACTTGAATCATGTTTGCCGAAGCTTCCATTATGCGCCCTCGCTTCCGCACTCTGCTTTCTCTGCCTCATACTCTCTCTTTCTCACGGGGATGCTTTCAAGTTACCGTTCATTCGACGTAATTTGAGGTCACAAAGTGCATCGTACATTTGCAATATCAAGTGTATCGAGTCAACAGAAATGAGAGAAATGTTCATTCAACCACAAGCTCATTGCCTTTTGCAACTCAATTTCTCTCCATTTCGACTTGATCGTTCAGCTTCGAAAAAAAACAAACCAAAAATAATGTTCAAATAAAAATTTGAACGAATGCGAAAATGTTAGTATCGATTCGCAGCACCGTGCATCCGCGATAATGATGAACATGTCAAAACATATTTTGAAAAACAAATAGTCCGCAAGGGAGACAGTGGACCAGGGCTCGGCTGATAACAAGTGAGCCCGAGGTCGAGTCCCGTCGTCACCGATGCGTTTTTTCTAAGTATTTTAAAAACTGTACTCTTTGTGGTTCAGAATCCACGTTAAAATATGAAATTGACGCAAAAATGAAGACGTGTGAATACCCGAGAGGGTTATGCATGGAAAACACCACCCCTACAACTACTTCGAATAGTTCACAGTCAAGAAAAAAGGCGTAAAGTTTGCCTAACTAGCAATTAAGGTATAACTATCGCAAAAGGGGTTGATTTAGGATTTTCTTGAAATTTAGTGTAAATATTCTTGACATCAAAACGAACAACTTTCCTATGAGACGAAACATTTTCTGCCGTCTAGAATTTGAGATATTTCATTTCCAATTTTATATTTTTCCCATCTAAACGCATGTAAATTGAAGTGACGTTTCGTTAAAAAAGTTGCAAGAAAAAACAAAAGAAACGCGACTTCAATTTACATGCGTTTAGATGGGAAAAATATAAAATTGGAAATGAAATATCTCAAATTCTAGACGGCAGAAAATGTTTCGTCTCATAGGAAAGTTGTTCGTTTTAATGTCAAGAATATTTACACTAAATTTCAAGAAAATCCTAAATCAACCCATTCTGCGATGGTTATACCTTAATCGTAACTCGATTCGAATCTATAGTTTTGTTTTATAACGAAAGTTCTACAAAATGACCTCATTCTTAATATGAAACATGGTAGTAGCGAGAGTTTTAGTGAATCCTGTGAATTTTCAATATGATTTCGAATGTCCAATTTGTCCTGAATTAATCGTTGCAATGCTTGCTCAACATGCTTCGCACAATCTCCGTTGGAGAGTTATTCTCTCTATCTAAACTGTTCTCGCAAGTTCAAGAGCCTCTTGCAACGATTGGTATACGAGTGGAGAGACTTTATCAATCGCAAATCCCGGGCGTATATCGTTCCCATGGCTGCTCCGAATCAATTGGATTTGGCGTTAAGCCCGTCACAGAGTTTGTCGAGCAATTATCGCCCTTCCTCGACCCTCACCGCCCTCATTCTATTTCAATATATTTGTGTATACATTCCCATCCCATCCCATCGTATATGCACGTACAAATATATTTATAGAGAGACGAAATGCAGTTTAGAAATTTCCAAGAGTCTGTGCATTTATAAATATATATGTGCATCCGCAATGCGTAACACGAGCGTCCTTGACGTGCTGATTCGCCTTCGCTATTTATCGGAGTGCGAAACACTTATCGTTCTTCAATTCGCTACATTACATTACTCTGTATTTATGTATTTCTATATACATAGCCGCAATCGTATAACCGTTTATAAACCTACGCTCGTTTCAGATTAATAGGAAGCAGTGAAAATTTCTGTTTCTGAACGATTTCCTGAAACAGATTTTTTGATTGTTTACCGTATCCAAACACTATCCGTAAATAAATTACCAGGAGTGAATTCATGCATATCCATAATGATATGTATGCAAGAATGTCATAACCGAGCTCGGTTTATCAATATTTACCGAAAATTGTGTATTTCAATTCTCCTTTTCATTTCATTTCCACTTCGGTGCTACTTTTCCATTACCATGAAGAATAATTTGCTACAAATGTTCATTTCCATCGTGAATTTTGTACATTATCAACCGTCCACTCGGAAGGAACGGTTCGAAGTTTCTAGAAACAAATTCATTTTCCCATTCACTCGATTGAGCCACGAGAAGTAAATATCGAAAAAAATAATCACATCAGTGTAGAGAAACATTGAAATCCAACAGATTTTCGAAGAATCCAATTCGACTAACGAGAAATGCACATTCCTGTGCATTGATTTGCCGGATGAAAAAAAAACAGCAGACTACACAAGAATCAGCAATGTGACGAAGAAGGGCGAAGAGAGAATAAGAGGTTGAGGCCACATGCTGACGAACAAATTTTAAGTCTTCTCTTTCCCGTGTACTTGATCGTCTACATCTATATTGTATCTATTGACTTTGATGCTTCACCCCTATACAGAGACACAACTCTCCCTCCGTATATGTGTGCTGCACCCTTGTGCTCCAATTCGTTCCGGGTAGATCGAACCATCGATCGCTCTCATCCTTTTTTGTTGCCCTTCGCCACTCCCTCTCCTCCTCTCTCTCTCTCTCTCTCTCTCTCTCTCTCTCTCTCTCTCCCTCGGAGCCTCACACTCTGAGCTTCGTTTTCATCGTCACATTGCTCGCCTATTTAGTATGTCAAGAGAACGGTAGTGAAAAAAGGTAAAAAAAAAAGAGTGGGCGATACTTCTACGAGCGGATAATTGAAAGATCAGAGAGTGAGAAGTCGGAAGGATATAGAAAAAAGCAAAGAAGATAGATGAGAGGGTGGTTAAAATCGATTCGGAGTTTTTACGCGCAGAAACAGCTCAACGGTTAAAACGTTTCGATACGTGAAATCAGCCTGTACATACATTTCAAATATCACGTAGCCTCACTGCGATAACACATAGAGACGCATATCAACCACCTATTATCCTTTTTTCACTGTCATCCTACTGTCTATACATACCGCGTTGACCAAGTGTGAACTCAAGGACATCCGTCCTTTCAATTTTAATTAGCTTTTTCTGTTCTCATTACGATCAATGGCCCCACACACATCAATCTTTTCACGTAATTGCAGGCTCAAAATAGTTTCATCTTCACTCACGAATAATGATAATTAATCGCGGGTCTTCGTATCATGCAAAGTTTATACATTTCTTGCTCGTACGACATTGACAAGTGTCCCTTCGCTCGCTCGGTTCATAAAAATTATATTATTTTCCTTCAGACTTATGACCTGTATCCGCGAAGTTAATAGCATTCAGGGATATGATCTCAATGATTGCGTCACAATACGTTCCATGAAGCGTTTGGTGAATTATTTCTACAGTTCTCCAATTCCTGCGGCACAATACAGGAAGCTTGAGATAATTCTGGACGCAGGATACACCGAAACACCACGATAACTCTATGTTCTCAGACCCTTACTGTTGCACGCGCCTGTGCTCATGCGATGATCCCATCAATGTTCAGTATCGTCACGTTGTTCGAGGCGTGCAAAGTCTCGTATTTTATTCAAGGCGAAATTCATAATGAAATTTCATATATTCGTACAAGGGAAAATTAATTTCGACAGAGTATTCTAAGTGAATGATTTTATTTGATAAATTAATCTTGTTTTTCAACGCATTACCCGAAGTAGGTTAAAAGCCCCAGCCCCTAAAAAGTACACGAAACATTTCTGACACCTGAAAATGATTTTCATGCAATACCCAACGATGCAAAGTTTCAAAGGCCGATTACCCACGAGATACTCAGGGCCTAGGTGCTCTACCCTTTCAGAGATATAAATAGTTGTGGACACTACAAATATGCATGGTTATCACTGACCGTTGCGCAAATATATGAAAATAGCTGTGAACTGAGCTACTTTGGCTATCGACTCTATGTCGTTGACTAGACCTCGGCGGTTAATTACGAACCGCTCATCCAGAAACATAATCCGATTTTCTCTCTCGCTTACCACCAATAACGATAAAGTGATGCAATAAGTAAATTAGTCGATAAATGGACGATGAATTTGTGTATAATGCACAGGCCCGATTTGCACGTCATTAGACGGCCATTCGATCTGCCTCCTGGTTTTCTGAATAGACCCGATTTTAGTGTGCGTAAATAAATAAGTCAACTAGACACCTTTATCAGCGATGTTTAAAAATAAATCGGATGGGGGAAGAGCATCGATTATTGGGTGCTCGCGCCCAATATTGTACCCGATGCGACTGATAATTAAAGCCTGGCAAGACAGCAGCACTGAAGTGCCTTCTGTCAACGATTTTGGATCACATAAGGAAATAACGAAAATAAGAAACCGCTCGCTTCGTCACTAAGTTCTGTTTTCATTGTACAAAGTTAATATTTAACAAAGTAAACACATTATCGTGTTGTACTGTTCCTGCATGTATTTTACTTCGAATCTAGAATGAAATTATCAAGTTCACTTACGTCGATGATAATTCTATGGTTTTTTCATTGTTTCAATTCGGATTGCGGCGCTGAGAGCTGGCTTCTACCTCTGCGTCGATTCAATGCTGAATTATTTCGATTTCGTTCAATAGTCTTTGGTATCAGGAGACGAATATGAAACATTGCCGTACAGATGCTATGAGAAAAATTTATTTATGGATGGCAAACGAAGGAATAGGATTTCTTGGAGCTATGAAAACTTGTCCTGTGCCTAAAAATACCGTTGAACGATACTGACCAGCAGCTGTAGGCTATTGGATATTGACCGTATCGATTTTGGGTATCCCATTGGAAAGCCTCGTTCACGGGGAATTGGACATGACATTTTTGTTCGATGTTTCAACTTTAAACCGAAATTACCGCTTCACCTTGTGGATAATTTCTTGGAAACTCGAATTTAATTTTTCGACTTTTGTCGCTTTTCGAGTAAATCCATCTGAGCTTTTCCCGAAGCAATTGCTTGTTCCTGAAAAAAGTTTTCATTGCGATATCACTCGTTCGAATTGTCTTGTGACGAATGAGCAAAGTCTGAAGTCTGCCGTGAAGATTGCCCTTCTGAATTAATTTGGCAACATATATGTCTACGTAGAAAGAAGCGAAAAGTCTATCGAGCTTGAAACCAACATTTGTATGCTCTTCTAATCGACAAACAGGGGGTGTGTCGATCTGAGCTCATAGCCGGGCGATATGCGACTTTTGATCGAATTATTCGTGAATAAGCGGAGCGTGAAACGGGGTCGCGAGGGAAGGGCGCGCCATGAAAGCTGCGATGGGAAGAAAGGCGTAAAGAGTCAACAATAGGCGAGGGAGGGCAGTTGAGAAAGAGAGAGAGCGAGAGAGAAGAGGTGGTTACATCCAATGATTCGGTTTGCGGAGCAACGCGCTATGGCTTCAGAAAAGAAAGAGAGATCTGACAGGTGAAAAGGAGAAAACGAGAGAACCACTGAGAACGATATCTACGGATATAAATGTGGATATTTGGAATGTGCGGGTATTTCCGGAAGCTTAGTGTGCTCAGTGCAAAGTCGCTACGTCGAGACACGATCTTTGCGTCCAAAGGCAAGAGAGCGAGGAAGAAAGTAAATTCGTGATGAAATAGAGAGAAAGCAGCAGCTCAGTCTCACTGCGACGAAAAGTCGAGACCAAATGTATCTATATAACCGCGTTCTTAAGTTAGCTTTTATATATTTTCGCGTGGAAAGGGCGCGGCAAATGTCTTTAACTACGGGCGTGTTGGCCGTCTTGGCTCCAAGCCATCTCCGTGAACGCATATATATATATATAACACCAAGTATATACGTATTTTGCATAGCTATATACTTAACGATGTCTGAATAAGATCAATGTGAATCCATCCGGCAAGTTCCCAGGCTGCCAAAATTCGAAAACCACTGGAGCCACGATTCTCCAATATCGCTTCACTACCCACGGAACGACGGGACTCGCTCATCGTTTTTGAGTCACGTGTCCTTCGCGTTGGGATAGGAAACCGTTTTTCTTCTTTAGCACCAAAGCTTTTGCATCTTTAGGGACAAAATGACGCCTGAGACTTGCTTCATTTATCTTCTTTTTCGAAAATACGTTTGTTTTCGACCACGACCAGAAACTTTTCCGTAATCATTATTATTCCCTCGGGGAAAGAAGCAACTTTTCGGAGTGCTCTGGTTGCTTTTTCTCCAAATTATGCGAATGATGTCGCATTAAAAATACCAATAGAAACGCAGAGGCTCTTTTCAGGCGCACAAAATTTCGATCTGCTGAAGCACTACGCATACAACGGAGTTTCTTCGCTTTCATAAATTGAATATATAGCTGCGCCGAGAGAAGGAGGGGAAGAGCTAGATCTTGGCGCTTGAATTTGCACCGGGAGAGCTTTACCGGGAAGCATCCTCCCGACCCAGTTTTGCACTTGCCTATAACCCTCTAGCTTTTACTACCGATTCCAGTGTGCACTATTTTGTACTATACAGCCAAGTATTATGGTAACACACGTAACGACGAGCACCCCTTGCCTCCAGCCAAGACGGTTTCCTCCGTCGCTCGTTATATATCTTGATTTCCTCAACTCTTGCTCTTTCCACCGGACCACTTTCCACCCCCCAAACCCGTTACTCATTTCTGATTCCTCCAAATTCGCAATCTCGTCCTCAACCCGCCTCTCTCGTTGCCGCGCCTTCCTCCACTCTCCGACCTCAATTTAATGCTCCATTTCACGGGATCATCGACACCCCGATATTCCCCTATTCTTGGCAATACTTCAGTATTATTTGTGCAGCATCTCGTGAATTTCAGCCCCCGCGATTCACCGACTGTATAGAATTAGAGCTCTCATTTATTTAAGGCTAGGTCGTTGATTGTTTGCGATACGCTGCTTCGTCCTTAAAAGGAGGACACAACCAATTACTATTGATCAAAGGATTAGGAAATCTCTATGGCTTCATCAGGGATCGGATAAAATACCATGAGTTTCACCGACGGCGATGCGATACCCAGGAACAATAAATAAAATATGAACATATGGAGTTTCCTTCCGCTTCCAAACTGTCAAGAGAAACTGCGTATAACTCCATATTTAACAAACACGAATAATAAAAAGATGGCGGAATTCATATCGCGAGTGATTTCCCTGGAATGTCCAAGTTGTAAATCTCCAAAAGGATATTTCCTTCAGGATATTTTATTCATTTTTTTATTCAACCGTGCATTCAAGTCTTTAGGGCCAGGGCTATTGTGTTGGCCAGCCTGTGATTAATACTGTCGAATTCATGTTTTCTTTCCGGGATCGTGGGGGATTCCGAGGTTCGTCCAAAGATCCATTTATTAAGGGTGAGGGGTAATTTTTCATTGTTCAAGCTGAGGACCATTTGCGAACAAAACTGAGAGAATAATTCACATCAGTTTTGGAACTGAATAGTTTCATTCACGATGTCATGCGTTCTAGGGGCGAAGCAAGATTTCTCCTTCTTCAGTTTCCATTTCTCTATGAATCTTCGATATTATTCCGATAATGCCCGGAGCTAATAGAATATCTCCACGCTTTATTTTGTCCACGAGGAAAAAACTCATGCTGGGCGAAGCAAAATGAAAAATGTCGATGGTGTGGTAAAGTAGCTGAGAACTAACCTTTCTCTTACTGTCACTATCAGTCTTTGTTTTTCCTCCTCCATTTTTTTTTTTGCTGTCACGCTCTGACAAAACTCCAGTCCATGTGAATTCCCTTAGATTCCTTGTATAAAATGCTCGTCGAGCACGTGATAAGAATAAGAAAACTGCTGTACGCTCCTGAAGACAACGAGTCACAAAATCTCCTGAGGTTTTACATCACATTAACATTACATTTTACGTTACATTTCTCCGAAATGTTTTCAACTTATTGTTAAAATCTCTCTTCACATATGCATATCGACTGCAAAACCATGTTCGGCCCCGTTTAACGTCACTTAAGGTATAACTATCGCAGAATGGGTTGATTTAGGATTTTCTTGAAATTTAGTGTAAATATTCTTGACATTAAAACGAACAACTTTCCTATGAGACGAAACATTTTCTGCCGTCTAGAATTTGAGATATTTCATTTCCAATTTTCTATTTTTTCCATCTAAATGCATGTAAATTGAAGTGACGTTTCGTTAAAAAAGTTGCAAGAAAAAACAAAAGAAACGCGACTTCAATTTACATGCGTTTAGATGGGAAAAATATAAAATTGGAAATGAAATATCTCAAATTCTAGACGGCAGAAAATGTTTCGTCTCATAGGAAAGTTGTTCGTTTTAATGTCAAGAATATTTACACTAAATTTCAAGAAAATCCTAAATCAACCCATTCTGCGATAGTTATACCTTAATCGATCTCCATATGAATATTCACAAGCAGAACGATGATACTAAATCAAAAGAGGATGTTAGACTGTGTGACATTCCCATAAAATAATTTCTAACTAACGCCGACGAAAACTTGGAAACGTTTGGTTTTCTTGCTTCGGACTGCAGAAATTATTTGATATTCATTACAAAATGCAAATAGATGCAAAATATGTATTGACGATCCCGAAAACACAGAAAATAAGCGATGGCTGCTGGGGTTCTAATTTGGAATAGAATAATTTTCCTCGATTGATAAATGATTGGAAAATTGAAAAGAATTAAATAACAGATGTTTGCATATGAAAACAAATTCTGAAATCATTTTTTCTTAACCTCTAGAAGTAGAAACGAGGAAAGGTGACCTGAAGCAGAAAAATTCTTCGACCTACGTTGCTAGAAGGGACTGCCGAACAATACGAGTCCTGAAAGTTTTTAACCGAGATACGAACCGTGAAAATAACAATGCGAAGTAGCGTCAAGATTACCTCATTATTTTCCTCTGCTACGAAACGTGTATGCGCACGATCCGTAAGATCGAGGAATATGT
This sequence comes from Hyposoter didymator, assembly GCA_037952995.1. Taxonomy (NCBI): domain Eukaryota; kingdom Metazoa; phylum Arthropoda; class Insecta; order Hymenoptera; family Ichneumonidae; genus Hyposoter; species Hyposoter didymator. The sequence continues at coordinate 15,065,589 of JBAJMU010000003.1, forward strand.
AACACGTTACGGTGGAGAGAACATTTCAAACGAAGGCGTTGTAGGTGGTAGGAACCGACTGCAAGAAATATTCATTTCCTTAAGTACGAAGTAGAAAAAAGTTCACATAAGGAGAAAGTAAGAGAGTGAGAGAGAAGAAAAACCATACGAAAAGATAGTTTGTCGAAAACATTGCAGGGAGAAAATTGCACGAACAACGTATTTTCTTTCTGTCACGTACATTTTTTTTATCCGTATTAAAAAATTCAAGACGGAGAAAATCTATAGCGTCGCTGTTACAACCGCGCCGTAGACGATAATAAAAATAAAACATTCCGCAAGGGACATACCACAACGAGAAATAAAAAGGAAAATGTTTATGGTAGAATTTTTATTATCATACCTTCGCGAACAGAAAAAACTTAGTCTCTCGTCTGAGCAAAGGAAAATATGCAAGCAGGTTACGTTGAAAAGACGGGCCAAGGCAAAAAGATAATGTCAGTAGTAGATATCGGTATGATGTCAGACCATCTCTTTCCTACGTACCAAACACAAACAACCGTGTACCTGCTTGTCGTTCTACGACCGAAAGAAAAGCTTTTTCCTCTTCTCGTCCTATGCATACTCGGGAATTGTCATCAGAATGCACTTTTCTCAATTGCTTTACTGTTACTATGTGTGGAAAATTATTATCCGAGACGATACGATAGTGCTTACGTGATGCAGCATTGATTATTCCGTTTTCGCCTTCTGTTCGGTAACGCTTACTTTGAATTTTACGTTTTTACAGCTTTCATATCTTAGCAATTTATTCATACTCGGAAACTCCGGAGTAAATAACGAAAATCTGCATTAACAAATTGAAAAAAAACGGTGGATCCGTTTGTCTTTATCCTTTTGAGATCTCAACGCAGGATAGAACTGATTATCGTTGTCGTAAAGTGTTTACCAGGATTAAAATTCGAGGAACCTTCTGTAGGCATAAAAAAAAATAAGAATTTACGTAAAAGTCGGAAGAAAATTTCAAGAAACGATATTTTTGTGGCAGTAGATGAAATTTATCCGATATTTTGCACTCGATTCTCCTCCCTCTCGTTAATCTGAAAAATTTGTGTATATTTCAAGGATGCTTGCGAATCGAATTGCCATTTTGATCGAAAGTTGAGTCTTATTTCCTGGCCAATATTCACACGTCGGTGGGTAAACTACGGAATATCGTGATCCGGGATATTTCATGCTTCGATTTACAAGTGTCAAAAGAACGCTTCACTCCTTTCACGGATTATTTATATCGCGCCAGTTTCCTTGTAACGAAATTTTTCGGCAAGGGATTTCACCAGATTGTTTATTTATTTTTATTTTTTTCGTTTATTTGCTTATTACATTATTAACGATTCTGTGTTCTGGATGATTGAATTTTCAGAAAGAGCTTTGATTATGAGAGCTTTCATGATCGTTTAGAAAAAGTCGAGAAATTTTTTGAAATAGAAAACCTCAAGAATCAACGCAGTTGAAATCAAACTGCATTGGTCGCGTAGTCGTAGATTTTACATCGTCGGTTTCTGCCACTTTTTCTCTCCATTGTGTGTGATGCAGGAGAACGCAGATTGAATTGCCACCGGCTTTCCTCGTTCCCTATTTTTTGTCCTTTTTCGTCTCTGTCTGCAGAACATTTGCGAATTCCAGCACATTTTCAGCGTCACTCTCATCGCGCACGTTTTTACTTCGCCTCGTTCTCTCGTTGCACTATTTTTTCTCTACCGTGTTTGTAAAACCCGCGCGGAAATGAGAGTTTCGTTCCTATCGTTCGCAAAGTCCCATTTAGCTGGCGCTACATATGTACACGATAAAGTTTCGATGTGACCTGCGAGAACTGCTTTTTTTCAGTGTGTTTTGTTTCCCATTGTACGAAATCTCGTTTTTTACACGCCTGTATTGTGAGCAATTCATGAAAAATATTTTACTTCTTCTTCATTAAATATCAAATGCAACATCCACGTATTTTTTTCAATTATCGCCGCCACCTATTTATTTTTCATAATTATCGCGACCGCGGTTCTGCCACAACACTTTTGTGCAATTAAAAAATTGTGGAAAATATTCAACGTCATTTCGGTGAAAGACTCGACGTTGAAATGTACAATGTTCTTTGTAACCTTTAATTACTTCGTCTCTGACTTCCTGGCGGATGAATTTTTGCATTATTTTATACGGAGAGTGAACTCATAACAGAAATGTATACACCGCCTTCATCGAGTTTCTTGCGAATTCTTCATATCGTTTTACCAATGCAATTTCCTTTTTTTTTGTGGCCAAAAAATTAATTAAAAGGAGGCAAATTTTTAGGTTAATAATTTGTAAAGATTGTAAACGTCATGAGACGAAATTCTGCACTGGTCGTGGCGGAAGGGTTATTGAAGTCGATCCAATTTGTAACAGAAAAAATAATCTATCGAAATAACGTGTTTTTTTATATTTTGTACTTTTATTGTTATTCGCGAATGTTAGTTTCCCCACGTAAGGATTCAGGCAATATGGACGCACCGAATAATAACAACAAGTTGAGCTTTCAATATTTTTCACATTCAATGATTCCATTTTATTCGTTCAGGTATTGGAAGCTTGACATTGAAGCGAAAGGAAGTTTTCATACTCGTGAAACAGCCTGTTTCCCGCGAGAGTAATTTGAAGAAAAAAAAAGCGAAATCAGTCATTTTACTGTGCGGAATGCGACAGGGCTCGCGCTCTTCTTTTCTGTTGATACTCGGCGTCGAACCGCTGTCGCGTTTCTTGACGTCGATAACTTTTTATACATCATGATAATCCAAAGCTTTGTTTCTCGGAATAATGCAAGTTACTAGAACAAAAAATGTGACCATTTCACGTCTTTCTACATGAAATATTTTTCTTTATATTTGCAGGAGATGGCGGAGGTGCGGGTGATGGCGATCCCATCGTCGGTGGAAACTCTGAGAAGAAAGCCGGATACGAGACTAATCTTTATCTCTACGATGTAAGTAAAAAAATGCTCCAAAATATTTAGAAAACCGTCGGCATCGATGCCAAGAACCGTGAGGAGAATAAATATTCACAACACCCCGACGAAGTAAAATAAATTGTATCGGTTTGCGATGACGAGTTCGTCAGGCGATACAATAACGAAGCGTAATAATAAACGAATGCTTGGTCTACCGTTGAATTTTCTCCACAAAATGGAAAATAGTTTGGGAATCGATCAAAGGAAAAAAAAATAGGAGAAAAAAGAAAATCGACGAGTGCACGTACTCGAGGTCAATCAGTTATTCTCAGCGACTCTTTCCATTTCTTGCTTCAAGTTTAGCCGCAAGAGCGACTTTTCTGCAACGACGAGAGATCCGTCTTTCGTTCTCAAAGGCGGTGCTTTACGAGAACGATGCATATTCAGTGAGTTTGCTCCGCGCTCGGTATAATTCTATCGAATTGAATTATCCGACCGCCACGTTCTTTTGTGTCATTTCTCATGTTTTTCTTTCTTTCTGTCGCGCTTCTTTGAAGCATTTCCTCTTGTACGTATAACACAGTTCACACCGAACATTTCTGGTGCAGCATAGAACGAGGTAACGACGATATTTATCCAGGTATTCCGTTTTACATAAACGAGAGCAGAAGGGAGGCAGTGGCTCAGTGGTAACGAGCCCGACTCCCAACCAGGAGACCCGGGTTCGATTCCCGCCGACACCAATGGATTTTTCTAAGTGTCCCAAGCTGTACTCTCTGTGGTTCGGAACCCACGTAAAATAGTAGGTCCATGTGTGCGTAGTGGAGAGGAGACGAATGGGGAAGTGTGAATGGTGGAAAAAGGGATGAGAGAAAAAGGTGGAACGGGATGAAAGAAGGGGTACGGGAAGCACACCATGTACAAACCCGCCAAGGGTATGCATGTAAAACTCCACTACATACATACATACATAAACGAGAGCAAAATTCAAAAAAAACTCTTTACTTTTCCAAATGGAGCCTAGAAAAATGGGAAACCTTCGGAAAACGTTCAACTCTTCAAGATGAAAGTTACAGCACCGATGAACCCTTCCAACTTATATAACGATCCTTATTAAAAGTTAATCAACTCACGATAAACTGACCGGTCGTCGAATATTCTGCTGTAAAAATATTTCTCCCTTGTTTTTTATACTTTGTCGTTAAAAAGTTAGTCGTCCGTTATCGGTTAAAGTAAGAACAACGTTGCGAAAACTCGATTAGTATGCGATGCTTTATTGAGTTATTTATAAACTGTTGTCCCGTGTCGTTGTCTCGTCTTTGCACAGGCTGTATGATATTAATTGAACTATAATGAATCCACGTTCACGTCAGCGTCCTGTCGACGAATGCATACGTATTCATGTGTCGGGTTGTTTCTATACACCTTTGATACTAATATACTGTAAAAAAAAATGGAGTTCGCAAAAGGAAAACAAAATGAATGAGCACGACGAAATATTTTTCGTTGTACCTGAGCATGGATATGAACGAGATTAGTTTTGGAAAACATTTCCACAAAAGTCACAATATTCTTGATGGAAGATTTTCAACATTGGTTGAACATGAGTTTCTGCTGAAATATTCTCTTAATGTCGGTGGACTGATTTCGAAAAGAAGATTATTCCGAATAGGAAGATTTGTTGAATGTATTGCAGCAAGAAATACGTTTGCAACGACGACGTAGTAGGAAGAAAGATGGAGAGGATTATTATTTACAAGCCGTGCCTGCGAACTTCGCCCCGCAGCAGACCTAGTTGGCGCTGGAGGGTGCAGCTTAATATGAAAATTAAAAAAAATGTTTTCAAAATCTTGAAACTTTGATTTTGCGAAAACCGTTATATCTTTTTTTTTTTACAAACTAGTACTTCAGCTAATTATTTTCGTTTTCGAATTATCTTTGAATTGGTTATTAGCGATTTTCGATTTATTATCAGTTTTTGTAGCTTGTGAACTTTGAAAGTGAAAAATATGACGAAAAATGGGATTTTTTGGTTCGGGTTCCCAAAAATAAAAAATTATCGGAATGCAATACAGCCTGAAACTTATTTCATTCTTGCGAAAGATTCATCAAAATTGGATCAGTGGTCTTTGCGTGAAAAGGGCACAAAGACAATTTTGTAATAGAGTCTTACGACGTATAGAGATTATTATTGTCACAATCTCAATTATAATTCAGTGATTATCGTGAAAACAAGAAAAATGGGAATAATAATAGTTGCGGTAATAGTACAGAAAAAATGATAGACCTTGTGGACGAAGAAAAAAATCGTAGATGGACGTTACAGAATAGCGAGGTTCAAAAGTCGGTGAACAGTGTGACGAAGATTCTATTGATTACGTGTCTCGTCCAATCACTTATCTCCTTCATCTCGTTCGATTCGTATCTTTTTTATTCTTTATTGCTCTGGAAAGCACTTGAGTTTGATAAAGCTGTACTCCTCCTTTTTAGTCTGTTGCTCTCTGTCTATCTCGTCTGTTCCTCTTCCGTGGCAAAATACTTGACGACAATTAAAGTGAACCGAGAAACACGAGCGAAGGAAAAAGCGAGCTCGCGGTTGACTCCTCAGGATTTTAATGAAGCCCGGAGACCGCAGCATCCTCCTGCCCTTTTCGTTGCACAGATTTCGCTCGGTCTCTCTCTTCCCTCTTCCCCTTTATGCTCGAATATAGGATACTGCTGTCGCAGCTGTACAGGCTTTCCTCCCTGTCCTACTTTCTTATCTATCGAAGCTTCGAACTCTGCCTCTCCGAACAGAGAAGAAGAGAGAGACAGAGAACGTTTCTATCGAACGATTCCTTCCTCCCTCTCTATTTCCTTCCCTTCTCTCTCTCTTGCGAACCTATTCGATTTCGCTGAATCTGACGATCGAGAAGTCTGGATAACGAGAGGGTGCAGCTAAAAAGACGAGAGGATCGTAGATAGAATTCAAAGAGAATGTAAATGACACAGGCTCTGAATACGTTACGTGTAAAACCAGAAACTCGCGCGCAATTAACGTGTGTATCGTTATTTTCACAAAATTTGATTAAAATTTTCTAATTTCGAAGAGTTCTATTACGATCGCAAAATCCCCATTTCGTTTCTTTTTTTACTCCATTTTTTGAGTTTGATCGAAAAACCACATATCAGGATAAATCTGATAACTTTACAATTCTCGTTCATTGTTAATATGACTTTTGGATTATTGCACAATCAAGACTATAGATTTGTGTATGTCAATTTATACAAGTGTTTGTGTACGTGCTTGTATGTATTCGTACATGCCTGCGTATTAAGATATACAGGTAATTTATTTCTTGCAAGAGCAATCATGAGTTTGCCAAGCAATCTTGGAGAATACTCGAGAAACTCCCTCGTGTACAAGGTGACACGATTCTTGATAAACCCACCCTGCGTGTATCTAATCTTGTCTTGATCGCGTATTCGTCTCAACGCGACGGAGTCGCAGCATCCCTGTGAATCAGTCGGATTTATTTTTATCGTCACGCCGAGCCAATCTTTTCGCACAGGAGGATAAAAAGTGGATGAGATCCAATGCGAGCCCACATTCGAGATTCTCTCGAGAAAAACAGGTTTTATTATAAGGTCGAAGGTCGAATGCCTCGGAATAATAATCCATAAGGTGTTTTCGAGATGAAATATTTTTTTCAATACCCAGAAAATTGTAGCGTTGATGTTTTCAACAGAACAGATGAGAGAAACAACTCCATTTCATCTTTTTTTCGTGTGCAATGCCAAATTGGATCATGGGCTTTTCGCGGGAGCAATTGGAGTGCTGAAGTGATTCAATCGTTTTTTTTCCCACGTGTTTCCAATTCACAAATGGATTTTCAAATGAAAATTGAATGATTGCAAATGAATCGAGTGCAATCGAAATTTCGAGCATAATTCAATCTACTCCCCACCACAATGAGGATTAAAATTGGTTGATCGATGTTCCGATGTGGCAATTATAAGAATTGATGATCCAATTCTTTTTTTTCACAGTGTCAAATTAATCGATTTGCTGTTTGAAAAAAATGTGATTATTTCACAATAATTGCATTTTGATTATCGAACTAAATGGGACAAAATGTTTCCGTAGACACACAGCCAAACCTCGTGGCAAATCTGCTCGTCATTCACAAATATTTCCCATAATTATATTTCGTCAGATTCACGTTTTGCTTTCGAGAAAAATAAACGAAAAAAAAATACTCAATGTTTTTTTTTTTTTGTTCTTTTGCATTGCAGGAGGAATTGGATGATCGACCCCGCATCGCGACGTTGCTCAATACCCTTGGGGAATATAGTAACACGATACCAGCCGCAACCGACCCGGACAGCAAGGATGCTCCAGCAGCTGGTGCACCTAGTGCCCGGATGGGAACCCTCATTGGCGTCTTCCTGCCTTGTATTCAAAATATCTTCGGCGTTATTCTCTTCATTCGTCTCACTTGGGTCGTTGGAACTGCTGGTGCTATTCAAGGTTTTCTCATCGTGCTGTGCTGCTGCAGTGTCGTGAGTAACATCATTTTATTCCATCCTGAAAATGTTTTCCGCAAACAAAATTATTAACGGCAATGAGAGATCCAATAAGAGCTTGTTGTGCAATTAAATTGAGTAAGTTATGTCGTACGTCGTTGAAACTGAAGTACTAGCCTAACATCCCTGCAATGAATTCCGAACTCTCGAACTAATTTGAAAACTCAAACTCCTGCTAAGCTTCGAACCAAGAACGAAGAAGCTTGAGCCAAGAATGAATTCGGATTAAATTGAGATACGAGCTTGAACGATTTTCCAAAGTTCAAGCACGAGGAAACTGTGTTTGGACTCAATATCATTTTTGTCTTTTATTGACAAACTTTTTAATTGGCATGCGCGTGAAAATTAAATTAATTCATAATTATGATCGAATCATTTCACGTTTAATTCAACGTGCCACGTACTTTAAGGATTTTTCTTTATCCAACCAAAAAAAATTAAATCCGACCATCACGAAGTAATCGAAAATATCGCCTTTCGATTAAGGTATAACTATCGCAGAATGGGTTGATTTAGGATTTTCTTGAAATTTAGTGTAAATATTCTTGACATTAAAACGAACAACTTTCCTATGAGACGAAACATTTTCTGCCGTCTAGAATTTGAGATATTTCATTTCCAATTTTATATTTTTCCCATCTAAACGCATGTAAATTGAAGTCGCGTTTCTTTTGTTTTTTCTTGCAACTTTTTTAACGAAACGTCACTTCAATTTACATGCGTTTAGATGGGAAAAATAGAAAATTGGAAATGAAATATCTCAAATTCTAGACGGCAGAAAATGTTTCGTCTCATAGGAAAGTTGTTCGTTTTAATGTCAAGAATATATACACTAAATTTCAAGAAAATCCTAAATCAACCCATTCTGCGATAGTTATACCTTAAAAATAAAAACCTAAATGTCAAAAGTACAAAAAAAAACTTGACACCCTCGTTCCTTCGTATTTACAGACTATGTTGACCGCTATAAGCATGAGTGCCATCGCTACTAACGGAGTTGTACCTGCTGGAGGTTCGTACTTTATGATATCCAGGAGTCTTGGTCCCGAATTTGGTGGCGCCGTTGGAATGCTCTTCTACACCGGTACCACCCTCGCAGCTGCCATGTACATCATCGGAGCTGTTGAAATCGTTCTGGTGATTATCAACAATGCACCAACCTTATTCGGTTCTTTAATCCATACTTTACCGAGCAATCCGTCATGCTGCATATAAAGTAGCTTTCCCAATTACGCTTTCCAAACATAATGTCATTTCATGATTTTAAATGAATTTAAATTACGCAAAATAAGGAAATGCGCATTGAAAATATATTGGAATGCACGGCTGTCGTTTTCTAACAAACTTTTCGAACAGTTCCTCAAACATTTACACGTACCGTACGCTTTCATAAAAAATGTGATCCCTACACTGGAAATAAAATTTTGTTAAAAATCGTCGATATTTTGTTGAACACGGTCAACTAAATATTTTTGGAAAATTTCCAAATTTTCGTTATTTTGGCAGTTTGTTTGGTTTCTAACGGAATTGTCAGCAAAATTTGCGATTGAAACGACAAAAATTTGCTTCCCAAGAGACTTTCTGTAATATTTCTTGCTGCAATGAAACAGTTTTTGGAATTGTTCAGAAAAAAACGTTTGGTCGAACGTATCGAACGAAATATCGATCTTTTCCAACGAAATTTTGTTTTCAGTGTATAAAAAATTCCTGAGAACGGAATTGATCGTGCGTGGTCGTCGTTTTGGTTCGAAATTTTCCCGAGGCCTGCATATTGCAGTTTATGTTCTTGGGGCTGATAATCCCAATGTTTTTTCTTTCAGACTTATATGGCGCCATGGCTAAGTATATTTGGAGATGCGACTAAAGATCCGAGTGCGATGTACAACAATTTTCGAGTCTACGGTACTGGGCTACTGGTGGTCATGGGCACGATAGTTTTTATTGGCGTCAAATTTGTCAATAAATTTGCGACTGTCGCTCTTGCCTGTGTGATACTTTCCATCATCGCTGTCTACGTTGGTCTCTTTGTTAACATCTACGGAAGCGATGCTCTTCAGTAAGATTTTTTTTACTATTATTGCTCATGCTGCTTGATTTTTATAATTAATATTGTTCACCTTCAGTTTTCTGTTGAATTTCCTTTCTATCCTTCCCAGTCCTTTTCATTTTCTCTGTTCCTTTCCAAAGCGCCCTGAGAATATTCCACGTGATTCGTTTTTCCTTAGAGTCCAATTTGTTCGACAAGAATCGTCGCCTTCTGCTCCTGTGCGAGCTCGAGAGTAAATGAACCTCCGTACGTTCTACGGAACATGAATTGCTTCGCTGTTTTCGTCGGGAAAACTTTACCTCATAAAATTTCGATACGAGATCGTGGAATATATAAATGACTGAGATCCACAATGCTCGTTGTATTTTTCAATCACCTGGATTTTCTTTGAATTTTATTCTACTCTTGGGTTTTTTTTTATCTCGCAATTGTCGCAAGATTTATTTGCAACCGGTATGTTTTTTGAGAACGAGGAGGAAAAGGAAGTTCTAGACAATGAAAAACTTGATTTTCCTTCAAAAATATTCGCACCATCCTTCCACTTTGTCCTACTTCGTACCAGTGTCATATATGCAACGAAATAAAATGCAACGTTATGTATGAAAAAAAAAGATAAACTTGGAGTAACTTGAAAATTGTCAACTTTCAGCATGTGCGTTCTTGGTAAACGTCTGCTGAAAGATATTAACATAGCCAATTGCTCGAAAAATAACGAAGACCTACAACGCCTTTACTGCGGTGATCCGATCGGTACTTGTGATCCTTACTATGCGGAGCACAACTTGAGTATCGTAAAGGGAATCCGTGGATTAGCGAGTGGCGTATTTTTGGGTAAGTACCGCCTGGAACTTGCTAACCATTCTCTAAAATTCAAAATTCAAAATAATCAACGCACAATGAAGACTCACAGTGCAATTATGATTTTTGTATTTTCATACTCTCGTACAAATATATTTCGGAAGTATTTGTAAATCAAAGTTTCTAATACGAAAAATATTCGAATTCTTGCAGAAAACATCTGGGGCAGTTTCCAGGAGGAAGGACAATTAGTAGCTTACGGGAATGACCCCAAGGACGTGGACAACATGGCCGACACCAGCTACAACCAAATTCAGGTTGACTTGACCACTGCGTTCACCATTCTCATTGGTATCTTCTTCCCATCCGTGACAGGTATACTCAGAACACTTTAAGGCGTAGCCCCTACATAGGTGCAAATATGCACTCACAAAAGTTTGAGGCGTCGAGTTTTCAAAATTTCTTTTGTTAATTCGACCATTTTTTAAACAAAATAACTTGTATTTTTTAATTTTCTAATCATTGTAATCGATGGCCCAGGATTTGCTACCCGACGAGTTTTTAATCCGTACAAATGTCGACGAGACAGAACGTTTTGAAAACTCGAGGTGCAAATTTACACCCATGTGGTGCGTGAGCCCAAAGATAGTGTGGCGTCTACCGGTTAAAAATCTCTAAATTACGTTTCACCCTCATAATTGGTTTTTCATTTAATTCTCATAGAATTGTCGAGAACTTTCATTTTCGTCGAGTTTGAAGAAAAGCTTAGTGTGTGGAATTCTATCGAATCGTTCTAAAAATGTTGTAACAACTGGCTACTGTTTGGAATTTATCGGAACGCAATAAATGGCAGTAATGGCTTTGAATTGAATGTGAAGAATTCTGGTTGATAAAGATTGGTAGATATGTAATGATTGGATGAAAATTGTGTTGCAGGAATAATGGCGGGATCAAACAGATCGGGCGATTTGGCAGATGCCCAAAAATCAATACCCATTGGTACGATATGCGCGATTCTAACAACATCGACGGTGTATTTATCAACAGTACTATTGTTCGCGGGTACGGTGGATAATCTTTTATTACGTGACAAATTCGGTCAGAGCATCGGTGGAAAGCTGGTAGTCGCGAATATAGCATGGCCGAATCAATGGGTCATTTTGATCGGTTCATTTTTATCAACTCTTGGTGCTGGACTACAATCATTGACGGGAGCACCTCGACTGCTTCAAGCTATAGCCAAAGACAGTATTATACCATTTTTAGCGCCATTTGCCAAGAGTTCGAGCCGTGGTGAACCGACGAGGGCATTACTGTTAACCGTGCTGATCTGTCAGTGTGGAATTCTTCTGGGCAACGTCGATTACCTGGCTCCCTTATTGTCAATGTTTTTCCTCATGTGTTACGGCTTCGTTAATTTAGCTTGTGCCCTTCAGACTCTCTTGCGCACACCAAATTGGCGTCCGCGTTTCAAATATTATCACTGGAGTCTCTCGTTCATCGGACTTTCCCTCTGTATCGCGATAATGTTCATGACCAGCTGGTATTACGCGCTTCTGGCAATGGGAATGGCCGGCTTAATTTACAAGTACATCGAATATCGTGGTGCTGAGAAAGAATGGGGTGACGGTATACGAGGTCTGGCACTTTCAGCCGCAAGATATTCCTTGTTGAAACTTGAGGAAGGTCCACCGCACACGAAAAATTGGCGTCCGCAAATTCTCATACTCGCTAAATTGAACGAGGATCTTGTCCCGAAATATCGTAAACTCTTTGCATTTGCTAGCCAATTGAAAGCTGGACGTGGATTGACCGTTTGCGTCAGCTGTATCGGGGGCGATTATACAAAGAATTCTGGTGAAGCACTTGCCGCTAAACAATCTCTTCGAAAAGTTGCTGATGAAGAAAAGGTCAAAGGTTTTGTCGAGGTATTGGTCGCGCGAAACATCGTCGATGGTCTCAGTTCTCTCATACAAACTACCGGCCTTGGTGGCATGAAACCCAATACCGTTATCCTCGGATGGCCTTACGGCTGGCGACAGTCCGAGGACGAACGAACATGGCGCATATTCCTTCAAGCTGTAAGGAATGTTACTACCGCTCGTATGGCTCTTCTCGTTCCCAAAGGCATCAATTTCTTCCCCGATTCCACTGAAAAAGTTGTCGGCTACATCGATGTTTGGTGGGTCGTTCACGACGGTGGACTTCTCATGCTTCTACCATTTTTACTTAAACAGCATAGAACATGGAAAAACTGCAAAATGAGGATATTCACCGTCGCACAAATGGAAGACAATTCAATACAGATGAAAAAGGATCTCAAGAAATTCCTGTATGAGCTGCGTATCGAGGGAGAAATCGAAATTGTTGAAATGGTGAGTGGTAATTCTTTGTCGCTTTTCAGCGATTTCCATCCTCCTCCAGGAAATTCACACTGTTTGGACACTACACATCCGTATAAAACCTTCTATATATTTTTGGAATGAATTTAACAGTCGGCTCCGTTTGTTTTATTATTTTCCAGATGAACTCCGATATTTCAGCTTACACGTACGAGCGGACATTGGTAATGGAGCAACGTAATCAGATGCTTCGTGAGCTGCGACTTACAAAGCAGGAGTCTCTCGGAGTGGTGAGTTTCAACGGCGAATTCGTCGTATCTCCCATTTCGATCGATTCACGATGATATTATGGAATTATATTAGAGACGAAAAGAAAAACAAAGAATGAAAGAAAGAAAAACATATGTAAATACGTGAGATAAGAATTGCGCGATGGATACTGATCGGTATGTGTCTGTTTGTTGCGTGCTCGTCACGGATAAGGTGCAGACTTTGGTGGACTTCAACGAGGTACCCGCTGTGGATAATTTACCTCCGGTTTGTCAGTCAGATCCCACAAAAAGAAAACGAATCCTTCATAACGACCTTCCGAAACCAATTCCTCGAATAAACAACAGCACATGTTGTCGTTCATTCTGGTCCTTGATTTGCTCTCAATCATTCATTCTATACACCATCGTCATTTATCATCTTATCGTTTCGAATCACGTTGTTCATCGTAAGCATCGCCAAACAAACGAAAGAAATTTAGACGCAGCGTCCAGAGACGCACACACAACTCTCATCGTCATTTATCTCATTTTACATCGTGCATTTCATTCCTCCACAATAAACAACGAGTGCAATCGGAGAAACTCCCGATTTGCCTCACGCTCCCTCTTCAGCTTGGTTGGCACGTTCATTTAGCAGTTGCTTTGATAGACATGAAATTTATCTGTTTATGCGTGTTTGTGTATACATGTATTTCATTTTTATTCATTTTAGCCTTTCATAAGCGCTTTCACGCTCTAGTCCATAGTGATCTTGCGATTCGTCATCAATGAGAAATTCCTGACTAAAGATGTGCAAGATCGAATTTTTTGATTATTTTTTTACAATACTTTGAAATATAGATGAACAGCAGTTTTCATATTACACCTGATTGCTGGTTTTAAAGATAAAAACGATTATTATAAACACGTCTAACGAATGTAATTGAAAATTTGTATTTTGACCATCTTGGCCCCGAAATCCTTCCATAAAGTCCGTCATATCGGGACAGGAAAATAATTAATATTATTTAATCAAAATCGAGCATAATTAATAAGAAAGCAAACAACAAAGAAGCACTTTCAATTCAAATGGAACATCCTTGATACAACAATGAATTTATCGTACAGGTACAAAAAATCGTGGATTCCCATCACAACGTGGACGCGAAGACAGCGACAAAAGTGAGATTTATGGAACCAGGTGCGCAACAAGCGAACGGTGCCATTGACGAGGCTCAAGATAAACTCATAACCGACGATGCAGTGAGTGAGAAAGCGTCAGAGGCTTGTGACAACAGCGAGAAAACGGAAGACTGCAAACAGCTCCCGGACGAAGAAACACAACTGATTAGTGGCTCGTCACCTAAGCCTGAAAAACGTGAAAACAGCGAGAAGGACTCTAAGGAAAACGACCAAAAGAGTAACGAGCAGACAACGGAAACCCCGGCAGAAGAAAAACCACCAATAACACCGTAACTATAATTTCCATTCAATCGCTACTCCATGATTTTTCCAAGTTTCATCGCCACTACGTTCAATTCAGATACAGAGCTTCGTCATTGTCAAAATCTCGAGCATTCACTCGACTAGCGTATCGCAATGGTTACCTTGAAATTATCACTTTTTCCAATGTGTTCGATAAAATTCTGTCAGCTCTCGTTAGTACCGAATTTTTGTTCGATGGAAAAAACTATTCCAGCTGTAATGTGTCAAAGTCTAGTTCAGACTTTATTACGTTCGCACATGTGGAGAACTATTTGATCTGAACACGAATCTCACTGTTTTTTTGTCTTCCCAATCTCCACTTGACATCAACATCGAAAGAAGGCGCTCCCTATTTTGGAGAGACGCAATCGAAGCTCCCTTTCACCTTATCCTTAACCACTTCCGGTTCATTTGCAACACTTGTTACGTAACGAGCACATCACCGATGGCAGACTCTCGTTGCCTGAATGCAGCCGGTAACTAAGACTGAGAATGGCCTCATTCCATTTTCGCACGATACACTCGAATCTCTTGACACGTATGCCACGATAACTGCTCCTAATATTTTACCGGGCGAGCAAGGACGCAGTTGGCAATTGGCGTTCTCAGCTTTTTACGGTCAATGGAACTGTGTAATTCAATTGCTATTCTTAGTCACAATGTTTCTAGACTCTTATTATTCTTTCCATTATTACGATGCTATTACTTTTTCCTTACTGTGACAATTATCCCTTTTTTTCACGCACTTTCGTTCAGTCATGAGTTCCGCGTATTTTTATACTCCTGCGACTCTGAAAAATCTTTTTATTACGAATCAAGATTTATGTTTGGGTTTAGAAGGCTTTGATTTATACTATCGTCGAAAATCCGTTTGTAATAGAAAAAAAAACGTTTTTCCTTCGATTTCCTTCACTTGGATTTATCTTTCTGCAGAGACGAGGACGACGTGAGGCGCATGCACACAGCAGTAAAACTGAACGAGGTAATCGTTGACAGAAGTCATGACGCTCAGCTGGTAATTCTTAATCTACCTGGACCACCGAGAGACACCAGAATGGAACGTGAATCAAACTGTATCCTTTTGCTCGAAATGTTGATTTTTTATAGAACTTTGAACAAATGGTCTAAATCCCATGCCTTCGTAGAAACTGTACATGTTTTCGAATGCTGGAACATTGTCGGAATTAACTTTTTCGTGGAACTTTCATTCTGTGGAATCCTTTTTTTCTTCACGAAGATTAACCCCATGACAGATACTCTAACAAGAAATTTGCACTAATCAGAATTTCAGTACCTACTGAATTTGTCAGTTCATTCCTAATGAATCATTTCATTTTTTGGCAATTTGCTTCGATTTTCCAAGTTTTTTCATAATTAATATTGTACGGAATTTCAAGTGGAAAAGATTTGCGTCGCCGACTATCCCAGATACGGTTCGATGTTCCTTCAATTCCTTTTTCTCAATGCAATTGGTATTACTATGAAATCCTTGACTCGTTGACCAGACATGGAATTTTTGGAGGTACTTACCGAAGGTTTGGAGAGGGTGCTAATGGTGCATGGTGGTGGTCGTGAGGTCATCACGATCTACTCGTGAAGTGAACTCGAACAAGATAAAATAAGTGTCGAATCACCAACGCATCAACACACGAGATCTAGTTTATTTCCGACGTATCTATACGAATTGACGATCGCATCGACGCTACGATCGCGTCACTTTTCGAAACTCCGTCACTTACGCTATGCTCTGTGAAGAGATTAAACGAAACGAAACGAATAAAGAAGTTGAAGGAAGACAACAAAGAACGAAAGAACGAAACTTAAATCGAAGAGTAACAACTTTACAAGGACAAAGGGAAAAAGGACGGCACCGACGCTGGGCTCTGTTTTCAAAGTGTCGTTGAATTGACGGGGATCACCATTCCCTATTTTTAGATTTAAACAAAATGAAACTAATGAGAGAGGCTTGAAAACAAAAAACAAAGAAATAAGGGAAGCGCGTTTCGCGTTGAAAATTCGATTGAAGCTTACTTACCTTCTGGCTCGGTGGCACACCCGGAGCGTGGACTCCAAGTGTGATTGTTGTGATGCTTCGATCGAACGTGATGCCAAACAAAATCTCTTTAATATATATATATATACATATATGTATATGTTACGTGCCAAAGGATAAGTTTACTTTGAGTGGATTTTCCGGAACCGGCGTTGAAGGCAAGAGAGAGAGAGAGAGAGGGACGAGGTTGAAAAGGGTGCAAAACTTGAGAGAAAAGATTCCGATCAAACCAACACCATTTTTTCTGCGAGCTTTCCAAAGTTTCGAAGAAAAAATGTATGAACGCGAGAAACTGATGGGAAGCTCATTGTGTCAAATCGGTTTAATAATACCTGGTGCGCCGCACAGCTCCCGATCTTCCGATACAAAATATGGATAAAAAGACGAAATAAACGTGTCGATTTTCTATGCAAATTGAGGTAAATTCCGAAAAATAATATCAAAATAAATAGAAGGAAAAAAAAAAATATTGAAAATCGATGAAAACTTTTCATAACAGCTAGAAAAGGATTCTCTCGTCTCTTTCTCTGTTTAGCACTCTCTACCTCTCTCGTAAATGCAAAAGACCGCTGCGCGTAACCCGAGTAATCCTCATTCGTGAAATATATATATGTATACACATCCGTGGGATCCTGTACTTCGAATAGACTTGGCTTTCGCCCTGACCATTTATTCATTTTTAAATCGTGCCAGTCATCCCAATTCGGAATTCATGACACGGAATCGTTAAAGATTTTAGCAAATTCATTATTCGCGTGGAAATGACGATACTCTTCGCAAATTTCGTGATAATTTTAATCCAAGTTTAGCCTTGTATAAGTAGGTTAAAAATTGTTATTGTTAATTAATTGAAAATCATTCTAATAACTAATTTTGTTATGCATATCAATCAAGTATTTTCTCTATTTATTATATATTGTATGTGCATCAAAAATTGGCGGATGACTTTCCAAGAATATCTATCTGCTTAGACAATTGTTTTCATTTCTAAATAAAAACTGGTACACACGATTCGAGTTATCCAGCAAGTCGGATGAAAAAATATGTTCCAAAATCGTGATTATCACAGCCAAGTCAATTTGTCGTCAAGTTTCCCATGTTAATGTGAAAGCAAAAATTATGTGTAACATTATATGCATATATATATTAATATTCATTGGAATATAAATATATATATCTATACAATCGTATGGTTGAAACTAAAATCAAAATTTGGTCCGAGGCTAAGGTCGAAGCATCTACGAAACCACTGCCAGAATACTTTCTAAATGCTTCGCGTTTAACCAAAGACGCTAGAGGCTCATTTTTCTACATGCATTGTCGTTTAGAGAGAAACAAGGAAAAAAGCATATAAATGTGTGTACATATACATATAAATATATGTTAACAATTTGGTCATATTAATAAATGCATATTTACACACATATATATACATTAGAATATGTATGTAATTATTCTACCGCTTATAGGACATACTCCAATGAGGAAATGACGAAAGTAAAGAGAAGGAGGAAAAGAAGAGGTAAAGCTGAGAAGTCAAATAAATGTGACAGAATAAATTCTAGTTTCGAAAAGAAGCGAAAGAAGCAAAAGTAAAGGGGCAAATATTGTGGATAATTGTTGTGACGGACGCAACAAGTAGAGAGGAAAACATCAATCGTCAGATAAACTTATTCTGTTTTTCCCTTTTTACAATCTTCGTTATTTCTACTATTATCATTGTTATTTTTATTACTTTATCTTTGATTATTATAACGACACATAAAGAAGAGAAGAAACAAAAGAACAAAACACGTATTCATTATGGAATTTTGCTCTCTGACGTCTGTACTGTCCAAGGCCTATTGGTCGAATTGCCACTCGAGCACATCAAAAAGCTGATCGGATGATTCACGAAAAATCGATGAAACAAACCAATAAATATATATATATATATGAATCGAACGCGTGTCACGCTCATAACGCATAGCTCGGTTCCGAGCCAATGCATCACTTTAGATAGGCACTTTATAGTTGCGTGATGAGGAAAAATAAGAAAATTGAAGAAAACTAAACACAAAAAAAGTATGAGAAATTGATCAAGTCTTTTTAAAGAAAATCTCGTAGCTTGCCGTTTTTTGATTGATTCGTTCGTTGATATACCACATTAAATATCATCTAATTAATCGGTGTCTGTGAAACAAACGATAACAAAAAAAACTACCACGAGTAATAGACCGCGGTTTCGAAAACGAAAAAAAAAAACAAAAAAAAAACCAAAAAACGACAGTCGTCAATTTTGCAGATTCAAGTGCTCCTCGAGATTCTCATAATGTAACAATGAAGGAAACGAAATATTAGATTGACCAGTGAAGTCGTAGTTCTGCGAACTTGGCGCGAACGTTTTTTTGTTTCTTCATGTATCCCGAGGATCTCGATCGATGATAAATTTGGAAAATAAAGGCTGCTTCTGAACCGGTCTAACGAACGTAAAATACGATAATGACAAGTAACGCGTTAAAAAAAAAAACGGAAGAATATATTTAAAGAAAAACTCTGTACGTGTTACAAAAAGAAGGACCTTCGAACTAAGGGAATTTCGGTGCCGGAAAAAGTTTTAAAGGAGCGTTAAAAAAGCGACGTTAATTAATGAAAAGGTAAATTTTAATTGTATGCAAAAGGACGAAGGATTAGGACTCTATTTAAAAATTAAATGTGAACTCACACTGGTCGATGTAAGATGCACAGACTACCCAGCAATAGTAGCTAGGAAATCGAAAGTACATTATTACGATACGACATTCTAACGAGATATTATTCGACAGGTTGACGATTACTTATAAATTTAAGTAAGTTTAAAGAAAAAATAAAAAGAAAATAAAAGAGAAAACACACAATCTAAAGAAATTATATAAATAAGCAAGCTATTAGCGTTGAAATATTAGGTCGATTGACAAGAGGCAGCGAGAGGTATGTCGTGACAAAATTTAACACACATACGGCATAAATGAAGATAAATAAAGAGGAGAAGAAAAAATCTTTGAATTAACTCCACAACCACATCACCTTTATAACCGTTCTATAATGCCAAAGAAAATATATACGAAAGAAAACAAAAAAAAACATACAATTTTATTGTTCCGAGCGAGACTAAAATCACACAATCCACTCGTTTCGTGAAATTACAATCAGTCTGCATATCTTTCACGTTATCCTGTTGCATTTACATATTAATTTCGTTGTACTTTTTAAAATCCATTCATTCGAGGTATCGCAAATCTATGCTTTACAAAAGACTCAACAGACACAAGATCCATTCAAACATTTTGCTCCCAATACAGCGAGTAACCGAAAAGTGTAAATTTTCAACGTGCAATCAAATTTTCATCCCATCACAAAGTGTTATAAAGACTTGGACTAAATTTCCATACCGATTAAGCAGCCAGCAATTGTATTCAAGCAAAAACGTTTCATTACGCAGCAGAGACACCTCGCAGAGTCAAAAAAATGTGTTGAAAAAAACAGAGTTTGTTTATTCAACGAGATTATATGGTCCAGTGAGCGAGTTTAATTTCAGCCAGCGAATCAAGTGAATAGCCAAATCAAATTTTATTGGAATGGAAAAAAATCATTGGGTGACCAGCGTTTTTGTTGATTCAACAAAATTTTTCTTCTTCCGACAAATATCTGTTGGTCCGACAAATGCGGCAAAACATTATTCCGAAGAATAATCGGATTTTCGAACATCGTCCACCAGCATTCTGGATCCTGCATGACAAACGTTGCACTCATCACTTAATCTTTACAACATTTGACATGAGTGACAATTCGAGGACTCGGGTGAAAATACACGAAATTTCAGTCTCATTGTTATTAATCGTTACAATTGCAATAGACTCGCAAAACAAAGCGAAAACGCTACTCTGACTAATGAGAAAAGCTTAACCGCCTTTCGATTGTGATCTGTAATAGAATGTCTTTGTTCCGAGACGACGGAATTAATAATTGTTTGAAAAACATTAAATACAAACGAAAGGATTTGAAAGAAAACGAACAAGCAACGGATGTGCCGACTAGAAGCGGAACACACACTTAACGAAGACGCGTTATCGCCATTGAAGCAATACGTCTTACCGAACAAATTTTACTCAATCTTACTGCTGCATCGTAACAAACAATCCAACAAAAAATGATAAAAATATAAACACACATGTATGTATAAATAAATAAATATATTATATATACATATATGTTGTGTATGTGCGATAGTCAAACAAAATAAAAAGAAAAAGAAATGTATTCAACGCAGAGCTGGCATAGCATATAATTACATAGAGATTCACGGAATCATTAACACTCTCTATCTCGTCCAAAATGTTGCGACTTGTATTTTATAATTTTACTACGTTTACGAATTACCTTATAATATATTTTATGGGTACTTACCTATTTGATAGGCATCGGCACTGCATAGTTTATACGTGAAATGTTGAATATTGAAAAAAAAGAAACAAAGTTTATTGTGAAAAGGTATGAAAATGAAAAAAAAAAAACATTATATTGTTCCGACTAAGTTGCATAACACACGTTGTACATAAAAAAAAGATAGATAACAAACAAGAGGAAAAAAAAACATAATTGCGCAGAGAGGATTATCTTCACATCTTTGATTGATCGAAAACTTTTTCCTTTTTTCTTCCAGCCATTATTTTCGCGCTTGAATGTTTTTTGTTTGTTTGACCATTACAAAGCATTTGCGTTACGTTTTCTTTCGATTCTTTTATATGCACAATTGTCACATTCTGACACAGAACCGTGTGTGTACGTGAAATATAATATATCCAAACCGAAAAGAATACCAATACAAAGAGCTCTGCATTCTTCGAGGCATCGTTATTCTCTTGGACACGTTCGTTCAATGATCTTTCGTGAACGGAAAAAAGTAACTTACTATTTTTCTTTCAGGATTTCTTTCCTGTTCGATCGCTCTTCCTTTCTTTTATTCGAATCACCTCTAGGCTGTGAGATGCGAGCTAAGCAGCGGTAAACTTGCTCTAAACCTCAATCATATGTGTCAAATCAAGTAACTCTACCTTCGATGTATTTATAAAGAAAAGAAAAATTAAAAAAAAAAAAAAAAACACACACACACACACGACTAAACGAAAAGATTAAAATGATATTCACATACCTTCAGAAATCATTTTTTCGAAAAGGAATAATTAAGAGAAAAACATTTTATTCATCGCGTCAAATCATCACAGATTCCTTTGCGGATTGCGAACAACAACTATTTCACTCGAATGTTTTGAGCAAATGGGGAAAAAAACGTAATGAAGACATGCATTCGTTACATTATTCCTATACGACAAGAGCGAAGGTTGTTTACGAAGTAGCACTTATTAACAACCCAAAAAAAAACAAAGGGATATGTCACAAAATATACGTGAAATGCGAATAAGATATTTGTAGATACAGACTTTAGACATCTGAATATAGATCGAAGAATAGAGTCAATACTTGGAGAAAAAAAAAACCATTACCTATAACCCGTAGTGTCTATTAGCTGATGATAAATACTTGTAATTAACTTATAACAAAAACAATATGAAGAGAGAAATATGATTGCGATTAAAGCGTAAATAAACGGTATATCTACGATCTACGGATCTTGCGATACGATCATTTTTTATTCTCAGTGCAACGATTATCGTTTATGCCTCATCCTATCGACCAATTCAATTATTTGTTTAGCTCACAATTTCATTCCGTCTCCCACTTCATCAGTGGAACTAACTTTGGTGAAAAAAGGAACACATTATTTTGCGATGTCACGGAACAGGAAGCAAAGACTCTTGTTTGAATGAGCTGAACGAAAATTGGCTTCAAAGTTTATCGGATAATAACAAGGTGAGTAATTATCGAAACTTTGTCACTATGAATAACCCCACATTGTCATAACTTGAAATTTATTGTTAAATTACAAATTCTCAGATGCTACAATAATGCATAAATTAAATAATTCATTTAATAGTTAATCTTATATGTACATAATATTGGAAACAATACAATGTGTTCAATTACGTATGTATGTAATGATTATAAAATTGAGAATCGACTATAATTTTGTAGTCGCATAGAGATTAATGTTCTCATGCTTCTACGATTGAGTCAAATTTCTGTTGACTTCTCGTAGGCTCTCGTGAAAATGTACAAATATTAAAAGTATCATATTTATGAGTATTTTTTCGTAAAACCGTGAAACACCTATAGCGTTGAGCGAAAACTGAACATGACGGATCGATCAAACGTACAACATGCTGAATAGTATTCAGCTGATAAACTTGAGAATTGGGACATTTTTTACAGGGGAACTTTGCACTCATTGAATGAACGCGTCGCAATATCTTGTTCGGACTCTCACTGGCATTCAGACTCCATTCACATATAATCATTTCTTAAATTATTTAGAGTGAGAAAAAAATAATACGTTATTCAACGAAAATGCATAATTATTTTTAATCAACCCCGGTGCGTCGGAAATTTGTTTTCCTTTTAGCACTGACTATCAATAATCAATATCAAAATCGTCCATGAGCATACGATGCACAATCCAGTGGAATTCTTCATCAAAAATTCATCACCTGGGAGAAATTTTATGTTTCGAACGATACAACTCCGATTTCGATTATTTGTTGGTTTCATTGTGAGAAAATGTTTATATCATACAAAAAAAAACAACCTAGTATCTGTGTGTTATTGCAGGAATGCAAAGTTTTTTTAAACTGTTGCATGCATTCGTAGGTCGAAGGTGGAAAAATGAGAGAAAAAAAAACCCCATGAGCCACGGTGGGATTGCTGATTCTTATCAATTCTTCTTACACGGTCATTTTTCTTTTGAATGATAAAAAGAAGGCATGAATTTATAATTTGTAAAATGCACTTGAGGAGAAATGTATGGCTCGAAAGTCTAGTTTCCAATGAAAAATTAGACAATCAGATAAAACCCGATAAATCTGATAACTGAGTGATTTTTGTAATCGTATCAATGTCATCAGTACTTTTATTGGCTTATCTGTCAAATTTCTGGTCAGGTGCACAAGTCATGTACATGGGAAGTGAAGGATTTCCAGTGTCGTAATAGCCATAAATGGGTTGATTGTTGGGTTGTGACGGATGAACGGATTGGTGCATCATGTGCATAGGCTGAACGTACGGCATCATTTGGACCGGTGTATTTGGCAGAGTGTTTGGATGAGCATGGCCGAGAGTGGAACCATTGAAAGATCCGACGTAAGCTTCGTGGTTGATTTTTCCGGAGTAAGCACTGGCAGGTCTGATTACAGAAGCTTCATGGATGCTGGAAGCCATGGCTGCCATCCGTGCCTCGTTTACTTGATTGCTCCAGCGTAATCGACAAATGCAAATGATAATGATAACGATTGCGATGAAAGCAACAACGCCACCGACGATACCAATGATAAGAGTGTCATCGGTGCCGGTGGATCCGACGACGGATGAGCCGCCCATTTCCCCGTTGTACTGTTTGTTCCTATTGTCTGTGGTGGTCGGTGCAGCAGTCCAAATAATTTCGGGCTCTGCAGACGTCGACCGCATGGACATCATCGTTGTTATTTCGGTGGTATAGAATCTCGTTGAAGTCATACGTTCGCATGATAAAAGTTCTTCGCTCATTTCAGTCAAAATTTGTCCTTTGAGATGTTCCGGTCCATGGCACTCGATCCTCATTCTATTAGGCGACATTTTGAGCCATCGCCAAAGGTGCTTTGCCTCACAGTCGCACATAATAGGATTGGCCTCGAGGCCACGGAGTCTTATCATACCGCTCCTCTCGTCCAATGCAGCGATCAATTGAGCTGGAATCGTTGTGAAATTGCTGCCCGAAACGTCGATGTCGAGCCTCGTCGATCTTGGCACTGGAAACAACAACGCTGCTGGGATCGCATCTATCGAAGAATTTTTCACTCCCAAAGAAAGCTGAGAACTTCTCACGCCGGCTAGAGCACTCGATAGTATACTACGAAGTCTTTCACCGCGCAGCGTCAGTTCCTTGAGACGGGGATGCGTCCTTATCGATAACAACTCATTGCCAACCGTCGAATCTTTTATCTCAACGTCCAGAGATTCAATGTTCGTCATGGGTCGCAGTATTCCTTGAACATCGAAATAACCGAGTCTTGGATAATCTTGGGCGCTCAGTTGACGCAATTTGGCCAGATTCTTAAAGGCACTTTTCTCAATCCTCGTGCATTCGGTCAGATTGGAAATTTTCAGAGTTCGCAAACGATCCAAACCCACGAAACTACTTTCGTTCAAATTAGTCACGAGGTTACCAGAAACATCGAGTGATCTCAGAGCTGGAAGCGTCTTGAAAGTGTTTACCAAATTACCAAAATCCTTCAAACGATTCGTCGAGATATCGAGGTTCTCTAGGAGAGTCGCACGCTCAAGGGCAGATGGTCTTATGTCCTTTATCTCGTTACCGGAAAGATTCAAGTCCTTCAAGAACGGAGTCTCCAATCTCGTAACGCTCTTCATTCCTGTACGCGCGAGATTCAACGATCGTAAGATTTTAGCCTCGCCCATGATTCCTCTTACAGCATTTTCACTCAGTGGATTCTCCGAAAGATCGAGATCTTTAACAGTATTGACAATGTCTTGGGTAAAAACCTCGGAAAGTCGATTTTTTGCGACGCTCAATCCCAACAATTTGGAGGATTGTCTCTGGAGCGATCTGACTGGGATCTCGTTGAATCGATTCTTCGACAAATTGATTCTCTCCACCGAGCGCACCCTCGTGGGATCAAAAATCGTTTCCGGCAATGAGCTCAGTTTGTTGTCACTGAGATCAAGATACTCCATCCGCAGTACACCCTCCATCGTCCTTTCGCTCAGCGTCTCAAGAACGTTTTTCGAAAGATCAAGAATCTGCAGTTGCGTAGAATTGTGAAAAGCGAGATCGTCCACCGATTCAATTCGATTACCCGACAAATCCAATTCCCGCAAATGACCGAGCTGAGCGAAAGCGAATTCGGCTACGTTTCGCAAAGAGTTCGAAGACAAATCGATGCGTTCGAGGAATTGTAACGTTTTGAAATATTCACTTGAGAATCTTGTGAGACGATTTTTACCGAGACGAATTTCACGAAGACGAGGATGTATGATGAAGCTGGTTGGCGATAAATAAGCGATCTCGTTGTCACTGAGATCGAGAATCTCGAGACCGGTGCCTGTGTTGAAATATTCACCTGCGAAAGAGCCCAATCGATTCCCACGAAGATTAAGTTCGTACAGATTGACCAAACCAACGAAAGCGCTATTCTCGATCCTTTCGATCGCATTGTACGAGAGATCGATGTGAGTCAAATTGTGAAGATGCTGAAACGTTCCTTCGCTTATTTCTTGAAGATGATTATTCGCAAGTGCCAAGCTCGTCAAAAGTTCGAGATTCAGGAGCAGCACAGTTGGCAAAACTTTGAGACCAGTTCGCGAAGCGTCCAAGTTGATCAACGAGGTTGGAAATATCGGTGGGAAACCACCGTACAATGGATTTCCGCTTATGTTCAAATAACGCAGTTTAACGAGATGCTCGAAAGTGTCAGGGCTCAAGCGCTTCAAATGATTGTCCGCCAGATTGAGAGACAACAAATTATCCAGTGGCAATGGACTCACCAAGGTCAAACGATTGTTCGACAAGTCAAGATTCAGGAGAGTATCCTCCAAGCCAGCGAATGTATGCTGCGACACCGATGACAACATGTTCCCCGATAATTCGATGTTGACAAGATTCTCAAAGCTTTGGAACAGCCTCGCTGGAATTTCACGCACCAGATTACGCGTCAAACCCAACGAAGCCAAACTCGACGCTGTCGATCTCAATAATTCACTCGATAACGCTCCGATGCGGTTGAATTCCACGTGCAAGTGTGTCAGAGATGGCAAGCGACTTATCGCCAATGCTGGCACCAACAGAATATTGTTGTCCTGAAGGGAGAGCCATTTCAAATTTATCAATCCCTCGAAAGAAGACTCCTCGATCTGGAATTCCAAACGAAACAAAAAGTTCCATTATTCACTTCAATTTGTGTGACATTTTATCCTCAGACCTTTTTTAAAAAAAAAAAATGCAGAAAGAGTTGGTCTATTCGGTCGAATTCACAGCCAATCAATTTCCCAAGTGATTAAGAACTTCTCGATGGACGTTGTGACAAATAATGACAGGATGTCATACATTTTTCGAAATGATTTAGAAATGCCATTGCATTACGAAGAAAATGACTAAAAGCATAATTTCTTGAGTGTGCAATTTACAGTCATACACGTCACGATGTATTTCCAAAATACATAATAGAAATTGATTAGCGTCTTCGTTTACTCAATAATTGATAAAAAAAAAACTCGAATATCTGGTGTGAGACATTGTCGAGACAATTTTAATGAGCAATTGAATCGTAATGAGTTACACGATCAAAGATTTACACCAGTGTTCGTCTTTGATTTGAATTTGATATAAACGAAAGGAAAG
Organism: Hyposoter didymator; assembly: GCA_037952995.1. Classification (NCBI taxonomy): domain Eukaryota; kingdom Metazoa; phylum Arthropoda; class Insecta; order Hymenoptera; family Ichneumonidae; genus Hyposoter; species Hyposoter didymator. The sequence goes on from JBAJMU010000003.1 coordinate 15,092,612, forward strand.
GAACGTTCAGTGATGAAGGACTCGATTTATAAAGACTGGAGAAAATTTATTTTTTCTTCAATTATTCCGCGAGAATGTGTTTTTTTCGATCTCTCTTTCCGCTACAGTTTAATTAAAGTTTTGGAAGGTTAAAAATAAATGTTCATTTTGTTCCCTTCCCACGAGAATGAGAGTTAAATTTGGAGAAAGTAAAAAGCGAGAAATTCTTCATTTACTTGAACCTTTGGCATATTAATAAATATGAAATTGAAATGTTAAATTACCGTTCGCAGTGCGTTAAGACTCAGATCGAGCCTGGTAAGAGCGCTCAGGTTGGCGAATGTGTTGACCCCCAAACGACCTATGTTGTTTCTGCTGAGATCCAGGACTTGGAGCTCGGCCAGTCCAGTAAAGTGTGTACGCTCAATCTCCTATAATTATATAAGATTTCAGATTCTTTATTATCAATAAACGAAAGTTCATTTTATGTGTGATTAATTATCGTTTGATAAGTCTCGCAATATTGCTATAAATATTGCTCGTCATAAACTTTTTGTTTTTTGGAGTAAAAAATATGAGTTCTTAAAAATTTATTTGAACTTGAAAAGAAGCAGAAGACTTTTTTTCGATCGAATTCACAGGAATTGATGGCAAGACAGTGACTCAGTGGTCCATGGAAACATTCTATGGATTTCGTCTCCGGAGATTCAAAAATATATCAATGACGTTTATAATGACAAACTCACGGTGATCAAATTGTTCGAGACGTTGAGAAACTTGAGAGCTTGGAGATGCCGTAGTGCGTCGCTGGGGAATTCTTGGAGAAAGTTTGCCGAGAGGTCCAGCTGTAGTAAATTATAAGCACCTGCGAAACGTACCAAGATTTTCATTTGTCTCTCTCTCCCTCCTATTCTCCTTGAATCCCTCGTTTTTTCTTATCTGATCGAACGCTACAAGTGACTCATGCCGATTTCCAAAACGCGTTTAATCCACAATAACAAATATGAACGAATGTGTCTCACACAATAAAGTTCTCCATTAAAAATGGCTTTAACGATAATCAAACGAGAGGAATGAAGAAAAAAAAAGAAAGCAGCTCATAGTGTCACGTAATTAAGTGCACGAGAGTTCCCCGGAGGGATCTTTCGAGAAAATTGGAAAGTGTTCTCTCTGTCTCACACTCTCATGCGTTAATATTATTGGATTGAGATTTCTATGCGTTCCTTATTCCAAATTGCCCATCGTTAGGTGTGTCGCAGATTAGTATAATTATTTTTGAGTACAACTTTGGCAAAAGAAATTTGCCGATAACGTGTAATCCCTGCCGCTCAGGTTCGAGTGCTCAGCGCAGTAGCTATTTAAAGTTAAATTTCCTAAAAGTGCTGCAGAAAAGATGTTGCTCTTGGAAATGAGTTGTCGTTGACGAATCGATTGAAAATTTCCTAATGACATTTAGCCAAATTTATGAAATGAATTATTTCTCGACAATCCTCAGCCTCGATTCTCGTGGCGTTACTTTTTTGAGTAGACAATTAAGAAAAAGAAAGGGATTGCGTTAGAATAATCGCGAGTACCGATCGGCAGAAGAAATCTCGCACGACATTCGAGCGGAAATTCTCCTCGCAACTGTCTCTCGAACAAAAAGAATAAAAGACCCGTGGGAGCGCCCGGATTAGACACAGAATGTTTGTTGCGTACTCTGTATATCTGTATTCATATTTACATGTAGCATGCGAACCTCGAGCTCATTCTTAACATCTTACGAGGCCGTGGCCATCAACTGGGGGACCGCAACTCTCGTTGTACAGTGAAAACAACGTAAATTACGCTTTGCTTACAATGTATAAAAAAACACACTAGTCCAGTCGTGAATATAGAACATTCCACGCGGATCGAGAGAGTTTTTCAACAGTATACCGATTTATTTCCTTTTTCGAATTGAGAATATTAAATTTGATCTAAAAAGAAAGGCGCTGATAGCATAAATTTCTATAAATCGATGAAAATCATTTCAACTTTGAAAAATAATTTATCGGAATGTTATTCGATCGCTTTGTGTTCCGATTCATAAACTTTATTCCTGTGAACGATTCGACAAACTGGACTTTAAAAAAATCAACAATCATCTGGATCTACTTTGTCATTTGATTTAAAAAAAAAAATAGAAAAATATTGTAAAAGTGAGAATGAAAGTAAAAGAATAAAAAATAGATAGTTTTATTAAGCGTAGAGTTGCCAATACAGTTAACGATCGCATTTCTTACGCAGATTTTTCCCACGATTCGTTCTCTCGTGAGTTGAAACTATAGCGGTTTTTTTCGCTTCAAGTGCTAGCTGAGGAAACGAATGCAAAAGAGGTGAGATGGCGTTCCGGTCGCTCGCACCCGGCCACGCGCCTTTTCCTCTGCATTCTCTCATTATTTTCCTTCGCACGTTCGTTCCCTTTCCCGCGATATTATACGAGCATTGTGCTTTTCAAGCAGTTGGCAAAAATTCTTATCGCTGGTTTTATTTTTATGTTATTCTCGTAAATAATATCCAGCGAGAGTGAAAAAAAAAGTTTGAGGACAATGTGTATTCCTCTTTGTTTAAATTACTCGTGCAAAACGCTAGTGCTAATTTCTCCATTGCTTACCTTTGAAAACATCGCTGTTAAAACGAGTGAGATCGTTTCTCGATAAGTTCAAGAAGAGAACGTGGTTTAGACCGGTTAGAGCACCGTCCTCCATATGTGACAACTCGTTACGACTCAGATCGATCCGCAGAAGGGATTCACCGAGATTTGAAAACGCTCCACGTGGAAGAAAACCTGAAAGATTCATCAGAAAGACATTTCCAGTTAATTCCCAAGATTTATCCCATCGATAAACGTTCCATCTTCGTAATCGTACCTTTGGACCGACACCTTGCAATTTTTATACAGACCACGGGCTCCTTTTTCAATTTTTACATTTTTGAAAACATCAACGAGCCAAAAACTGTCGACATGACCGGAAATAACTCAAAAACTGAACTTTTTCCATTAGATATTCACGAGGTCGTTTTATATCGAATATTCTCCGTTGTTTAGTTTCTTTCAGCAAAAAACCAAAAAGTTATTTCATTACGAAGGACGCTATGTTTTTATTGGATAAGTTTTGCGTTGTTTCATGCTAAAAAGAGCCTCTTCATAAAAAAAGCTACAGAGTATGAACAGATTTTTCGAAAAATATGAAAAAATCGATGTTTCGTTAATTTTTTGAGTTTTCATCGAATATAAACAAAAATATAAACTTTTTTGGGTTTCTCACTTTTTTCAAGCTTTGCTCTCACTAATACGAGAAACTTCTATTTTAATGGTGTTTCCGATGATTTTTAACTTTACGTCTGCATACGATGATTCGTAAAAGAGCGAATATAAAAACGAAACTCACCGATATCATTGCCAGAAAGCGAGAGGACTCTTATGGCTTTAGGCCCCTTCAACGACTCAGCAGGTACAGCGGTAAGATTGTTATCATCGAGATACAATTCCTCAAGATTGTCACAACCTTTGAAGATTCCTTCCTCGATGCTCCGGATTCCGTTACGACGAAGATCGAGTAATCGCAACATGTCCATGTCGCGAAACTCATTGCTCGAGAAAATTGGGTTGAGATTATCACCCAGTGAATTGTCACTGAGTCTGAGTTCTCGTAGTCGTGTTTGTGCGTTTAGGAGTCGATCCATCAGCCGATAAATCGAGTTACCAGAGAGATCTAGCTTTTCGATGTTGAGACCCGAATTCAGAAGATCCTCGGGTAATCTTTGATACCCACAGTTTCTCTGGCTCAACCAAGTGACCGGTTGATCTCTTAGTAACTCGAGAGTATCGCTCGTAAAAATAACTCGATCGCAATTCATTCTGAGTGCACGAGGATTGTCCGGCGCTATAGTGCATTTGCAAGGGACGTGGAGATCCCTCTTCAACTCTACGCACGGCCGCCATTGGGCCTGACTAGCTTCGAATATTCCGATGAGAAGGAACAACCTCAGGATTTTGTTGCTGAAAAATAAAAAATCATTTCTCAACAAAAATGCTGAAGGATCGAAGTTAAAAATTTTTGCTTCAAGTAAAAAAATTATTCAAAAATGCGGTAAAACGATAAAAAGGTGGAAGAACAACGGGAGTCGCCTCAGGGTCGTTTTTCTTCTTCACAACGCAAATCTACAAGGGCGGACCTACAAAGACGTCAATCTTTCTTCTGGTATTAAAATTTTGTGCTATATAATTAAGAGTTTTTGTCCAACACGATTCTGTTCGTTTTTCGATATAGAAAAGAACGGTACGTGGTAGAGTGATATTTTTTAAACATCATTAAATAAAAACCCGACGAAACGAAACAAAGTTTCAAACGATCCGAAAGAAATTTGTTACTTGGGTAAAATGTGGTTGTTTTTGTACGTTTCCAGCTCGTTGAATACGTGCGATTCGAATTGCTACAGAACATTGTCTTCATTGTTAAATAATTAGTTTCTAAAAGATTTGTTAAGAGCCGATTATAACTCGAAACTCCATAAGAATCGATGGCAAAATCCAAATATCAAAGCCCTGAAAGTTTTGTGAATACAGTGTGTGGTAAATTGGATGCAAATGGACTTGAAATTACAACGACTTCGCTGAAAGAATGTGGGTGTCCATGAAGAGCATCACGTCAGTGACTAGGAGGAATAAAAGTTTCACTCTCGTTGCAGTTTATCCGGCAGGCCGATTATCATCATGCGAAACACTCGAGAAGCGTTTCAAAATGAAGCTACGAGCAAAAATAGAGATCTGGACGATGGTGATCGTGGGTTCTGCTAGTGAGTTTGAAACAGTTGGAAAGTGCCATATTTAATAGAAGAAAATGCCATAATGAGAAGGCCTCGGCAGTTGGGGAGCTCGAAGCACATGTTCATAGTTGCCAGGAGAATTTTTCAACTCGCATTTGTTTAGCAGTCCAGAGGGACGAGCCCATACAAACAATATTTCCAAATCAATCTTCTGTGTTGCTTGATATACAAAAGAAAAAAAAAAAAGGCGTAAAGAAACGTGGGTGAAAAGGCCTTGAGGGCTCAGCACTTAATGACGGGTTTTCAGTAACGTGGAATCAAGGTCCCTTGCTCAATGTATCTGGACGGGAGCCTATACTCTCGTCCATTTTCATTCCCACTAGATGTCGTTCTCGAGATCTCCATTCATGTCTGACGCTTCTTGGCAGATACCGGTTCGATCGCTGCCCAGACTCGGATTACTGGAAGTTGATTTCGAAAGCCTTGTATTTTTTTCTCTTATATATTTCGCCATTTTCTCGAGGGGAAAAATAATGTTTTCATGAGCTGAAGAAGCGAGATAAAATGATTTCAGTTCTTTTGTGGACAACGTGAGAAATTGCGGTTGTTCACTTTGACGGGGGAACAATAGAAGAAGAATATGAATGATGTTAGCGACAACAGGTAGTTCTATACGCGCACATACACACGTCTATGGAAAAAGAGTATCATGCTCTTTATGTGTAACACCAGCGCGATGGGTTTCCCCGCCTTTCCCTCGTTCAGAAGGAATCCGGCGTCGTGTGTCTTCTTTTTTTTTCTCTCTCTCTCTCTCTCTCTCTCTCTTTTCGTCTTCTATACAGACTACAGGTCTAGTGGGTTGCAGGGCTGCGGAAATTGTACACTGAGGCGAGAACAGGTAGAATTATAAGTGAGTTTATGTACCGGTCTGGTGCTAATTAGGGAAAAAGCGTGGAATGTGCTGTATCACAAGAGGGAGTGGAAGCCGAAAGTTGGAGGAAGCTGAGCCAACATGAGTAGCACTGGGAAAAATTCTAGGCATTGTAAGCTGCGAAATTTTATTGTTGCTTATGTAGGTTTGTTCATTACTATCGCGTCGCCGGAAGGTTGACAAGACTTCCGGTGGCAGCAGAAAAAATTGTGTAATATCGCGGCGTTTCTTGGCATAATACGAAACTACATTTTTTTATTAACCCTGTTACATTTTTTTTTCTCTACGACTTTCACCGAGTGCAAGCACATTCGCGAACGTTGAAAAAACATGACGTTCCGTTTTTACGTTTCCGAACCATGGGACATGTTTTATACGTAATCGATCGTTTTCCAATAGAATTTGTCGAAAGATTTTTCGTCCCAAGGTTCTGACAATAATTTCATCGTCTCAGGATCCATTTCTCCAGTCGTCGTGTGTTTATTATAAATTCCATTGACTAAAAAACTTAATGACTCCATGCGAAATTTTAACACCCTACAATTAAGGCCAATAAATTGTATTGTTCAAAAGTGAAATGGAATTTTGCATGGCATGCAGCCCAAGAAACGTTCAACGTACTCCCAACAGTTTACCCATGCAGGCAACTTTATTTCCTGTGGTCAATTTATCTGGCTAATTTTCTGACGTTCGTAATTTTATCACTGCCGTTTTGACTACGACTCACTGTTATTCGCGGCAATATGACGGCAGTGATGGGATGCATAGGATCGCAAAATGTTGCTTCTGGTATTTACTATCCAATAAAAATTACACTAGATGTAAGTATCCGTATTGCAATATTCTTTCGGCGTGCACTAAGTGTATGTTTTACAGGTGCCATATTCGGAACACACGCACTTGCTTCTACATACCGAAGCGTATGCTCAATACGTATAGGGTGTCCCACATTTTGTTCGAAATGCGAACATGACCAAAGTTTTTAGCACCGAAATCTCCATTTAGAAAAAAAAACAGGCATTTTCGCGCAAACGAACTTGTTTTCTCCGAAACAAGACACTGCATTTTTTCCGAGACTTTTGATAAACGATGTGTCAACGGTTTTGGAAGACTCTCATCTGTATCACAGTCTAGTGAATTTTCCGTCGGCACTGTGCTGAGTTTGCTGAGGACTCCGCGCGATGAAAAGTCGTTTAAAAATCGTAAAAACGTCTAAACGGTCAAAGATACGGCAAAAGTGCATGAGACCACTCTTGCAGAGCGTGAAAACTTCTACAAAAAAGGTTCAGGTCGTATTTTTCTACTTTGAGTATTTCGGTTTTGAAAGCGGCTCGAAAAACGACCTGATTTCCAAACGTTACGCGTGAGCATTACAGGTTTGGGATTGTTGCGATCAGGGAGCAAACGATTAAAGTCGGAAAACACTTTTAATTACTATATTATGAGAACTTTCAGGCTTTACGGGATTCATACCATGGGTTTTGCTGCATCGTTAATTGTTCAACAATTATCGCAGTCTGATTCGAAAATGGTACTCGGTTTCTCGACTCGGCATTCGGTTCCGAACTTGGCTGGAAGACCCTCTATAAATTCAAGATTTCTCATTGATATCCCGCATCGATCGCTACACACTGAGTGCACAAATAACGAGCGAAATACTTTCTCATTATATCGTAAGCGTAGTTGTGTACGTGATTGAAATAATTACACTTCTGTTTAGTGCATGTTGATATATGCAATAACAGTCATTTCTCGTTCGGTCGTCAAAAGTCGTTTTCTACGTTTGCTAAGTACGTGAACTCGGGCATGCGGCGGCGTTATTGACAATTGAACAGGCACATAATTACGTTTGCAAAATAAAACATTTGCTAGTGTTGAAAACACTGACAATCAAATTATGTATGTACATATTGGTTATTCGTAAGAATTATAACTATAGAAAGTCACGATCCTCGTACTCTCTCGATGCACCAAGCCAATGTGGAACGTTTTTTTATTGCACGCACAATCGCAAGACACGTGCACACACGTAAGCACAGTTTGTGGGACATGAAAGCAACAACGGTGCAGATCGACCAGACTCACAATTTTCACTCTCGAAACTAGAATCGCACTTCGAGGATAACGTTTAAATAAGAAAATATATAAAACCTTCTCACAATTATTATCGCTATTTCACAAACGCAAAGAAAATGATGTTTTTAAATAACAGAAAACCTGTGAGCAAGAAAAACTGCAATTATTCAATGGCTTTACGCTTGTGTTCGAGCGTGAAAATGTCACAGGTCATCGGCAAGGCTATAATTTAGAAAAATCATTACCAGTCACGCCGATCTTTTCCTGACTCGGTATCAATTAATCTTGGAATTTTTACTCAATCCTCCAAGTTTCAACGTTTCCTGAATTACGAGTACGGTTATATTATGCATTACATAGTTGAATAGTTCTCTTCGATTCCACGTTGCTTACGACGTCTTATCTCTCTCTCTCTCTCTCTCTCTTTATTTCTTCTCATACTATCGCGACGACCGGTCTTTGAAAACTCGAGGTTCACTCAGCTCATTAGTCACCGCCCACTATTTCGTACGGTAAGTCTGATTTGGTTCACGGTTCGCGTTTCGATCGGTGCTTAAACTTGGTTTTTCCTACGAAACAGAATTGTTTTTTTAACCAGGATCACGACTCGGGGTTGAAAATACTCTATAGCTGTGAAAACTTGGGTCATAATTTGAATTTGATTAAAGTTGCGCCGAGCCGATAGGAATCTGATTAATTTTCAAGAACCAAATTTGCACGAAAAAAATAAAATTACGAGAACGCAATCACTTGAATTCTCGTGATTGCGAAATGTCTTTATTGTGAAAAATGATTTTGTTAATTGAGGGAAAAAGGCCAGATATACTTTCCAATGCTTTCGAGTTGATTGGCATCTTTTATTTGTGCAAATACCGATAGGAAATTCATTTTTTTCTTCGAGGACGTTGCACGTGTCAACGAGATGAAAATGTGCACGAAAGTTGAGAAAGAAAATGAAGAAAAATGGTAAAAAATGTTGAGTTTTTTGATGCTGCAGTGTTTGCTGGAGAATCAGCTCCTAGAGTTTTTGTCATGTTGACTTTTTCGTTAGCAATATATTTCTTGTTCTTCATCTGACACAAATGCTTGGGACTACCACATATTTCGAACGCTCTCCCTTTTCCTCTCTCTCGCTTGCTCTCACTGATGATTCGAACGCTTCATCACAGAGCCAATGTAACATTTAAGAAGACACGCTACGAGGATAACGGTTCTTCGAGAGAGGAATCGTCAGACACAAGGATTAAAATTAAAAAGCAAAATAAATCCGAGAAGGAATGACGAAGAGTCAAGTTTATTGATCTTGGTCATGGTAAAATCTGAACGGCTCGATCTATTTGTAAAATTCCTCTAAACCTTGACCGATAGCTTGTGCACATACGAAAACGTGTAAACCGAAGGAAATCAGCTGTGAACCAGTACAAAATTACGCTTTTTGCAATGCTTTTACGCGTCCTCGTATTTCCAGACACGAAAAGTATCGTGTTGAATAATTCATGCTCCCGTGACCTCTTTCAGTTGATCGTCGCAACCTTTTATCACTGCACGAACGAATATCGAGTCTTCTAATTTTTCTACCAGCTTCATTTTTTATTTACTGTTTTTTTTTCTATAAATTCCAACCTTGTGTTCGATCTCTGTCAAAAAAATTGTCCTACAAGTTTCAGCTTGAACTTACTGAACGAACGTTATGCAATTTTTTTACCAAATATGAGAAAAATGAAAACAACGAACAACAATGATTAGAATTTCGATAATCAGGCGGACTATGGTTTAAAAATTTCACACGTCACTAAAAATTGAAACTTTTAATTGAAAGTGTAAATACTCGACTATGAACTCAATCGAAAAAGTTTTGACCGGGTTTCTTCAAAATGATCTATAGTCGAAAATATCGAAGGAGACTTTTCAACTGTACCAACGATCGTGACTACACGAGGTTAAGCGAGAAAAATATCAGGTCGATGACTTGAGTGAATTTGAAGGTAAAATCGTTGGCTGAATGGGAGAAGGCTGAGAGGTCCCGACGACATATTTTTCGTGCATCTTTGTGAATTTATACGAAATCTAATTGAATATTTTGTGGAATTTTGATGGGAAAGAACTTTAGACTCGAAAATCTCGATGGGGTTCGTTAGGATAAAAAGGTGGGAGCTCTGTTTTCATTTATGTGCGAACGAGAGAAATGAAGATAAACGCTACGAGGAGCTACGAAGCTACGAGGTAATGAGGCGTGGAAAATGTGAGCAATGGGCGAAGCAGTTGATCGAGAAACTCATTTCTAGGGGTGAATAAACCCGATCGATAAAAAGAGGAAAAAGGAAATACACTCACGCCATGATCCTCTTGATCTGAACGATGTTTTCCTCTGGTATTTCAAATGGCCACTCGAATTGTATTTCTTCCTTGCACTCACACGTAGCACAGCAATGAAACGTCAATAATGCACCTGGATCATGACAACGCAGAGTTAAACTATGTCCACATTCGAAAGATGCTCCAAAAACTACCGCGAAAATAAAGAATCAACGGTTTTCAATGTCTCAACCTGGAAGATATCAAGTTGAAATAATTCCAAGTCATCGTTGCAACTTCACTGATGATTTTATCCAGCGGAACGTGATTCGAATTACTTATTCCCCCTGCTCAGGTTTATTATTAGATTTTAGCACCGGGGGGAACGAAGTAAACGAGCGTAAGTTTACTCCGCAAGAAGAGGACTACTGCGAGCCGATTCTCTTCGCTCGCTACGAGCTCTCTCAGAACCGAGAGGCTGAACCTGAGTTACACCTAAGAACCAAGGTGGGGGGACACAACATCGGAGAGAAGGTGAAAAAAATCGGTATGCCGAGGAGAGCCGAGTCTTTCTCTGCATCTCTCGACCGTTCGACGAGAAGCTCAAATTCTGCAAAAAAACGTTGAGCGATTATTTAATTACGATCCACCACGCATTTGTTATAATCCATTCGATTGTTTTGTCCATTAGTTTCAGTCAAATCGAATATATTAATAAATATTCGCAGTGAACGGAACTTTCAGACGCTGAGACTAAAGCCAATCGTGCAAACACGTTGATCGATTATTAAATTTTTTTTTTTTTTCGCTACTTCTGTCGAAATAAAATTCCAGTGAATAACTCGCCAAAGATTTCCATGGACTTGGTCGAAATATAAAAAGAGAGTTGTAGTAAACAATGTGTACGAAAAATGATTGAATTTCGTTCGAAAATTATTATGTTTAGTTGGTACTTTCCAGAAGCTTCTCTTTAACGAGCAAATTTTCGAAACTTATTTTTGTGAACGAATTCCAGAATCTAGGCTACAAAAAAACTACGACAACTTAATGAAATATCAATTTAGCCTGATGAAAATAATGGCTAGACAGAGTTTCTACTCTCTCAGAAATTAACCCAAATTTACACTCGATTTGAGGAACAATAAAAATGATTCGTTAATAATGAAGTAGAAAGTATTTTTGAATCAGCGTTGATGATTTTTTGTTGCTCTCGTTATTGGCCCTCGAGGAGGTAATAGGAGAGTTTCTTTTTTCACTCTTGTCTCGTTACGATGATTGATTTATTTTCTTGAAAAGTCTGTAATTTGTAATTTGAGCTGTAATTTGCATAGCGCTCAAAATCACTTTGACTCATGAACGAATGTTCGTTCATTAATCTGTACAAATTGTTGGTAGGGCTGATGTTTTCGAAAGCAGAATTTGGGCATCTACCACCTAATTTTTAATTCGGAACATTTAATAAAAACATCACCCTCGCAAATGAAAGAATTTTCATCAATTCGCTAATTTCGGTTCATGCTTTTTGTGAAGAACAATTAATCACACTACTTCCTTTTGAAATTGATTGCATCTACTCAAACCATTGGTTTTTAATTTTATATACAAAATCAAACATTTTCGTTGCTTGCTTTCCGATCGTGGAAACAACGAAAGAATAATCATAGGGCAATAAATTTATATTTGGAAGTCCAATTGACTCGAGCACATTTTTGAGCACTCGACAAATTCGTTCTTCACTTATAACAAAAATCTATCGACTATTATTTTGTTGTAAATAACGAGATGTAATTATTTTGACATCTGAATAAATAATAATTTTACTTTTCATCATGTTACTGTTAATAACGATGAATCGTGTGTTCGGAACGCTCGGTGAATGAGCTCTCGTCTCAGAATTCAGTGCGAGATGCCTCGGGCGAGAGAACGCGCGAGCCACGAGGACTTAAACATAACGGGGATTCCGCGGTGTGAGCCAACGACCATCATAGCCAGCATCACGCGTATTATTACTATACCGTGAAATCGCAATGTTAGCCCAACCATACATCGCTGATATGATTTCCAGACCTCGAACTCCGTACAAGCTACGCAATCGATCTTTCGATAATAATTAATTCCAGAGCATTAAACAAAATCTAACAAATGTTGATAAATCAACAGGGAATTTTAGGAATTACGTAAAAATCATTCTCGTTCATGGCTCATGGTTTCCGACACGTTTAGTACAAATATAACGAATATACGTGGCGAATGCATATTTCTTATCACATTTCTTTGAGGCGCCGAATTTTTCTCCGTAAATGATTAAGCACTTGATATTTTTAAGTTCAATCGCACGACGTTCATAAAAATTTGAAAAACATCAGTTGACTTAATAAATCGTTTTTAAATCCTTTACAACCCCGAAATTCTCCTGCATTGTAAAAAGTTTCCAGTAACGTCAATATTCACACTGAATTTCTTGGTGTTGTGCAAAGAAAATGTGGGAAACGTCTTAGTGTTCTAATTCGAGAGGATTGAAAGCATTAGTGCTTGACAAACATGGTCGTCACAGAAGAATGAAATAAATGTTTATACAGTGTCGGGAAGAATAAAAATTGATAAATTTTTCGAGAAATTCTAATCCCCATTCTGTCGGTGTTTAAAAATTTGATAAAATTGAAAAGTTAACCATGTGATGACCTCGATTACTTTGTTTCGGGAATTCATCAAAAAATAGTCGGTACGTTTTAATCGAGAGACAAAATAATGGAATTAGTATTTGGTTTTGGTTCATAGTCATTTTTGTAAAAATGACGTAGTACGATGAAGAGAAAAAAAAACGCTGGTCCTCAGGAATCGATGTATGGCACAAAAGCGAGATAAAACGTTCGTAAGAGCATTTTCTTACGTGCCTTTCACTGCGCTTGAATTCACTCATACCAAAGCCTTCGGTGTTCAAGATCGTCACTGAAACGCCAATCAGTACGAGTGAAGTTCTCGTCCAACGAAGAAAACTTTTCAATACCCAACATGGCAACTAAACGTTTCCTAACATCTCATGCACGTCTCCCCAGTGGATAAAAGAGGAAGTTCTTTTTACTCACGATTCTCTCTTTCGACTCAATGAACAAGATCTTTGAAGATGCGAAATCGTAGATAGCTCTCGATAGACTTATTTCTTTGTGACTGGTTTCCTGCGAATCAAATCATAGTAGGAACGTTTTTAAAAAAATAGACCAAGACCGATTGAAACGCGTAATTCCGCAAATTTGTTGCGTTGTCGTCGATTTACTCCAATTTCTTTTGGCACGACTAATTTCATTTGACGACTACGTAAAATCCTTAAAGGACGTCCGGCTCTCTCTCTCTCTCGGGATTTCGAGCTTCGAGTCGATGATTTTTATTGAATCTACTGCCTCAAAGTAAAATTCTATACATTGAATATTTCTGTAAAACAAAACAAAAAGCATTTTTTTCTTTACCCCATGACGAAGGATTTCTTGGCGTTTTCTAGCTCCGTGGACAATCCAGTTTCGAACAAGTTTTTGTATCCGCCAGTAACAGAGGATATCATCTTGTATCCACACTCCCTTGCGGGAATCTTCCGAGGATTCGCTCAATGTGAGCCTGTATAACGGGTTTCGCCATTTCACTGCTATGAAAATGATATGCAATATACAGATTCTGCCAATCCTGAATATCTGTATATTCAAAATAGAAATGACCGTGAGAAATTTATTACGAATCACGACAGCAAAAAATCTTGAAACGGACGAAATAAAATGAAACTTGTTGACTACACGATAAAATAAATATCAATGAGCATGTCAAATGCTCGTGCCTCTTATCTTACGCACAATGCAATGAAAATATTACTAATCGGGCCGAAGAATTGATATTCAAGTTCTAAACCTGCTTCTTCGTTAAATATTGATAACCGATAAAAAATGTTGTAACCCAAACTCGAATATTGCTGGCCGCTACCGCAGAAAGTAAAGCAATTCTTATTTAAACAACATTCTCAAAATCTTTGCTGTAAATATCGACTTACTCGTAAGTTTTGTAAGGTGTTGCAGAGGCTTTGAAAAAATCATTTCTTTTCAATGCACGGCGTCGCAGCTCTTGCTCCGGATATGCGCCACTTTATTGCGTGTTAATGTTTCGAAAAATATTTTTCTCGAAATTCCGTATTCCAAATATTCTTTGTTTTCGAGTATGAATTATATTTACAGAGAGCGTTCTTTATGAACGCTTGACAAACGATTTCAAAAAATGCCATGATTTTATTTTAAAAAGTGATGTAAAAATTGTAAATATCTCGCCAAACACAGCGATTGAAATTTGCATGTGGGAAATAGCCAATTGATGTTGAGCGATCAACGTTCCGTGGCATTGTTTAAAATAATTCTAACGCGATTAATATGTTTCTGAACCGAAGACTCAATAATTCTTTCGAAAATATATAAACAAGCAAAAAATAAGATTGTAGAATATCAACTAATGTATGAATGTGTGTAAATCGAGACTATAATACGAGGAGGTCGAAAAATTGATTGGTAAGATGAATTTCAGTTCGAACTCATCATTTCTTTGATTAACGAGACAGCCTTTTTCTCGCCAATTTCAATCAAAGTATTTGTCAAATTGCTCATCGTGAGAGTGCCCTGGATCTGAAATATGCAAACAAGAAATATAATCAAATATTCTGACAGCATGCTGGATATCGAATCAATGGCAAAAAGTATGTTTATGTATGACGTGATTAGAAGAACGAATTAGAACAAGAAGTTTAGTTCAAAATCGTACAGACGACGTTCAACTTTGCATCGTTGGAATGCAACGAAATTCTACTTTTTCTTGAGCAGAGGTTCTTGTCGAATATTTGGTCAAGGAAATAAAACGATATCAATTCATTTGAAAACTTAAAAAACAATTGGTAGAACAAGTATTTTTCGTTGGACCTCAAAGTTGCGAACTTCAGTGTTAACTACAGGCACGTTCCTTCGCTTTTAACCCTCCGTAGACACAGTACAATTAGCGCGCCCCCTAAACACACATGGGTCTTGGATGTCCTACTGTTTTTATTCACTGCATTTGGCCGCGTTTAAAAAATCGGAAAAAAATTCAGCAAAGTAGTTCTGGATCTACAGAAAGAGAGTCTGCACTAAGTGATGAATAAAAATTCTTCCGTATCATTGTTGTTTAATGATGATCGATACGAAAAGCGAGGAATTCACGCGATTCACTGAATGGGCTGGACCCCCGAGACCCATGTGTGTCTACGGAGCGTTAAATTCGATATAAAGAGCTTGGGTCCAGTAAAAAAGAGGCGGACGTACTCGATTGATAAAATAATAGGGCCGTGCGATTAATCGATTAATTGAAGTGATCGATTAATTGTTTTTTCCGATTAAACAATTAATCGATCAATCGGAATTCCGATTAACTGTTTTTTCGATCGACCAATTAATCGGCTATTTCGATTAACCGTTTCTACGATTAATCGATTAATCGACGTTTTCGATTAATTTTTTTCTTCGATTAATCGATTAATCGGAATTTTTTATCAATTCAATCGATTAATCGAAGAAGAAAAATTAATTGAAAACGTCAATTAATCGATTAATCGTAGAAACAATTAATCGAAATAGCCGATTAATTGGTTGATCGAAAAAACAATTAATCGGAATTCCGATTGATCGATTAATTGTTTAATCGGAAAAAAAAATTAATCGATCACTTCAATTAATCGATTAATCGCACGGCCCTATAAAATAAAGAGATGATAATGAACTTACGTCAGCGTAATTGAGAATGATCATGGATGGACTCGACTGTTGAGCATCCATAGTACTCAAGAGATAATCACAGTCCAGATGCTTGGCGAGTTTCTCCCAACTGCGATTTTGATCGAGTATCTTGGCAACTTTCTCAAGTACTTTCGTGTCCAAATGATCGAGCGACGGATCATCAGGATCCGTAACTTCCATTTTGATCTGTACTGTGGAGGCATCGGTAATGGTCTCAGATGTTTCGCTAGTTTTAGTAAGTAAGCGAAGGAGCTGTTGACGAAAAACAGAGAAAAATTGCAAGGAATATTGAATTTCTTAATTTCAACAATTGTTGTTGTTGTTATTATTAAATGGAGAGTCTTTTTGTGCGCATACCTCAGGCTTGTTACTGGCAAGATCAACGGAAGTCTGGCCACCAGCATCTTCCATTGTTTCGTCACAGTAAATTTCTTCTTTTACGCTCACCGCCAAATTTTTATCGTCGTCCTGAATCATAAATCGTTCATTGTACGAAAAAGCTTTTTTAAGCGGCGTTAAAATTAATAGATTCGTTGTAAGATTCTTGGCAAATACCTCATCGGTTGGCTCTTTGTTGCTATTTGGCATGTACGGGTCGGCTCCGTGTTCGATCAAAATTTTGCACATTTCTTTCGCCAGTTCTCCTGGATTCACCACAGCGCTGTGCAACGCTGTGTTGCCACCCAAGTTTGTCTTGTTGATATCGATGTTTGTCTGAAATTATTCCATCATAGAAAAATCATTTTTTCGTAAATGTAAATAATCAGTACGTTCGATCATTCGCTGCGATCCTAACACAAGAAAGTTGATGCAAAATTCATGAGAGTTTCATTGCTAAATCAAAAAGTTTCAAAAAATGATTTTCTTCATTTAAGGAAAAAGAAAAATTGCGCCACGAGAGCGTGCAAAATGAAAATATTTTCACAAATTGATTGAGTCCCTTCCGAATTAGACGGACATGAAAAAAATTAGAAGCTGCTTGGTCCAAAGAGTACGCACCTTTTCCAACAGATACTTGACAATTTCCGTATGACCGTTTTCGACCGCAATATGAAGAGCCGTACGACCGTAAGAAACCTCCGTCTCGTTGACATCCGCTCCAGCTTTTATCAAAGATTTCACTGCGTGAAAAGATCCAGCTTCGACGGCCAATTGCAACAGCGTCCAGCCTGCGTCATCCCGAATCTCCAGCCTTACACTCTTTGACAACAGAGCGTCCACGCATGCTCCCGCTTCGGGACCTGATGAAAATTACGATTCAATGATTTATAGTTTATTTGTTAATAATAATTTGCTACTTTTGTCACTGGCTTTGATAACGAAAAATCTTGATTGAATTTCTTCAATCGTTTCATTTTTCTTAAAAGTCAAATATTGTTTAGTTGCGTGAATGAAAGCGAGAAATAACTCAAAAGTAGAGATACTTTGATCCCGAAATATGAAGCGAATCTGCGATAAACGTAGTTCTACTAATTCACCAACCGCAAAACTGATATAAAGGCCTCGGAGGAAAATACCCAGCAGCATATTTACCGACTTAACGATCGATAGATCGCCTTAAGGGAATACTGTCAGTTTTAGAACTACCGTTCAGAATTTCATAAAATTTGGTACATAGATTATGATAAACAAAAAGATGCAGTCAAATTTTCAAAAAGCTACAGAGAACTAGAAAAAATATAGTAGTAGTAATGGAGTTTTTCCCATGCATACCCGTCTCGGGTTTTTACATGTTCGAGTTTTTTCCACAATTCTCATTATTCCACAAATTTGTGTCATTATTCCACAATTTTTTATTCCACACTACTTTACTCGATGGACCTACTATTTTACGTGGGTTCCGAACCACAAGAAAAAATATATTTGCACTGGTAATTTCATGAACTTAAGGGCCTTAAGTTCCTGCCTAAGGGCCTTAAGGGCCTGCCTTAAGGGAGTACTGTCAGTTTTAGAACTACCGTTCAGAATTTCATAAAATTTGGTACAGCAGTAGATTACGATTAAAAAAAGATGCAGTCAAATTTTCAAAAAGCTACAGAGAACTAGAAAAAATATAGTAGTAGTAATGGAGTTTTTCCCATGCATACCCTTCTCGGGTTTTTACATGTTTGAGTTTTTTCCACAATTCTCATTATTCCACAAATTTGTGTTATTATTCCACAATTTCTTATTCCACACTACTTTACTCGATGGACCTACTATTTTACGTGGGTTCCGAACCACAAGAAAAAATATATTGGCACTGGTAATTTCATGAACTTAACATCGATTTCATACATTTCATTGTACTTTATAATGAAAACTGTGATTTCTTCAAAGAATTGATAAGAATTCATCGAAAAATAGGAGGAAAACTGAGATTTCTCATAAAACTCGATGTTGAATGTATGAAATTACCAATGGGAATTTTCTGGTTCTCCGTAGCCTCTTAAAATTTTGACTGGATCCTTTTATAATGAAAATCTACTACTACATCAAATTTCATTAAATTCTGAAGTCGCGTGAGTGCGAGAGAGATAACCAAAAAGCAGATCCACGGTTTTCTAAGAGACCCTTCATATTTTGAGAAAAAAAAAAGTTACATCTTCTTCTCTGGTGAAAGGGGAACAACGTGTAACTAATTTTTTTCTTGAAATATTCGGTCTCTCGAAATGAAACGTGTAGCAGGATTTTTACCGACCGGGCAAGTGATAGGTGAATAAATTTCATTTCGACATACTCTTGACGGCGTAATAGAGCGGATAAAAATCACGGTCGTCTCGTTCGTTCGGATCTGCACCAAGTAAGAGCAAAGCCTTTACGACTTCCGGTTGATTCAAAAGGACTGCATAATGTAAGGCTGTCTGGAAAAATGAAAACATCAAATTCAACCGGTGGTTCGGATAGAAAATTTGAATTATTTAAATGAAAACTAGTTTTCCATTGATCGTTGATTTATAAGTGGATTTATTTGCTGAGTAGTTTAGATATTTAAAAAAAAAAAACGCTACTACCTTCCCTGAGCTGTTTTTGAGATGCACGAGGCTCTTCAGGTCCTCGACGTTCTCCAGGATAACGAGGATATGTTTGACGATTTCGCGTTGTCCATGACGAAGAGCGGAATGCAACGGCGTGTCCCCATACGTCGAACGTTCCTCGAACATTTTAATCAATAATTCCTTTGCTTTGCTTGGCTGATGGCGAATTTTTTTCATCGTGGAAAGAACCAAATTTCCCGCGAAATTCGCTTCGCTCTAGAAAGTTGAAAAAGTTGATTGGGCGTTACGTGCGAATTAAAAACTCAGTCGACAGCAATACTTACGATTCGTGACGATTCTCCGTCAGTGGTCAACATCGAGTCGTCTTCAAGCTCATCCAAAGTCTTTTCGTACCCTGTGGTGAGGACGAACGATAGAGAACAAAGAGCCACGTTATTTGTTGTTATTTCTAATGAATTATCGCAAAGTAATTGTTCAGGCAGTGTTTGTCCGAAAGCTCGGAAAATGTGACGACTTTTTGCTGTTTCTTTGGATCGAGAGGAATCAAGAATAACGTGAAGGCACTCACCAGGAATATCGATAGAATGAAGGAATTTTTCATATTCGGCAGAAGACAATTTGTTCTGAGCGTCAAGAAATTTGATGAGTTCCTGCGAAACATTGACGAGCGAACCGTTGGACGAAAGGTTCACATTGTTTTCGGTTGCTTTTAAATTGCCAAAATCCGAACTCCCTGAATACGAAATTCGCGGTCGTTTTTTGTCTGAAAAATATTCCTTTCCTCGTTAAGAAATCTTTCAGGTATTGAATTTACAAATCCAAAGAAAAAAATATCATTAAACTCACTGAAGATACAGTCTCGAGGCTTGTATGTGAACTTTATTGGTTCAGAGAAGTCACCGTCGGTTGGTCGCTCCAACTTTATATAAACTTCTTTAGGAGCGGTTATTTCTCTCTCGTACGGTGGCGTTCTGCTCGAAAATGTGGAAAAATTTCACTTTAAATTATGAAAAAATAATTATTCCATAAATAAACTGAATTCAGAATAAAACTTGAGAATCCAACAACCATTTTTCTAAACCCTCAACAAATACAAATATTGTAGCCCATTCTTGCCATTGAATTTTTTCACGTACTTGAACACTATAGCGTATTGATGGTGAACGTCCAATTCGGAGAAGCGACCGTATCCGGACCAGATCTCGTGATCGTTTTCGTCAACCTCGAAAAATTTGACTTTTATATTCTCTGGAACGAGAAAAAAACAGAATTTTTGTACGATCGAAAATTCTACGTTCGCAATGTCTGGAGCCGTTGAATTTGTTTATTTAGCAATAATTTTCTGGCGAGATCCGACGAGAAAGATTCGAGGGCGTCATATTCGGCTTTACACGGTGAGAAAAGAACCTCCGCATCGATAGAATCTTTCGATTTTTATAGTGTTAAGAAAATTTGGAAGAAAAATTCAAATAAATTGATGAAAAGAGCAAGTGAAAGGTTTACTGTACTTTTTCCAACTTTTTCGACGAGCATGAAGACTTCCTCGCCCCCTTCACACGGACTGGAGAATTTGTCGATGCGGCAAATTTTCAATTCTCCGGTCAAGGCGCTTTCTGCAGGGGTTGAAAAAATCGCATTAATTTTGCATTTTATACAAAAAAAAAACAAAGTTTTTTGCAATCGTAAAGATAAACAAAAAACTTACTAAGGTTGTTGATGGCGATTGAGTATGTCGGTTCGGTGATGGGTTTCATAACGCCATTAGAATCCTCCACGAAAGCTTGGAAACACAGCGAAACACTGTTCAGATTCATCCACTTTTGAGCGGCGTCTGCATTCATTTTGATCTGCGTAACGAGAAAAAAATGAAAATGCGTTTATAATCCATTCTGGAGATTCGCTGATTACTGTACGCCATCAATGAGATTGAGAGATCTGCGTAATCGTCAAAGAAAAGTAACAGGATAAACAATCACCTGAGTTTCTTGGGAAACACGCAAACTCGTTATGTTCGCATTTTTACATCTTTCCTTCTCCAGGGTCTCAGCCGCCATTTTAGCGAAAAGCTCAGCTTTAATGTTTTTCTTCGCTGTATGAATTATACCCATGCCATGGAACCTACGAAAATGAATTTCCAAAAATGATGCCTCCCCTTTGAACTTTATCACATCATTTTCTCCAACTGCCACATGAACACTCAGAAAAATCTCTTTCCCGCAAAATAATGTAAAATAGAAAATCGTTCCCAATTAAATCGTGGCTTCGAGAACTGGAAGCTCGTTGAAATAAATGAAAAAACTACAGACGCTTTTTATGTTTTTTGGTCGAACAAGTTCTAAACATACTCACTGCGCTATAAAATCATTTTCCTGTGACACTTCAATTTCGTAAGGTGCTTCGTTTTCAGAATTGCCTTCTCGCTTTACCAAATGATGAGCATGAGGCATTCGTCTGTCCGGGTCTGAGGTCACCAGAGTACAGCGAATTTTTGCTTTTTGGCCAACAAAATTGATCAGCTGCAACAAGATTCTGCTATAATTTGCTGCATTCTCCAACGAATCATGCGGATAATTCTGATTTTCAATGGACCCTTCGATCGCACAGCGGGTCATTTCGACCCCAACAATTTTCTGTCTCCGAAAGTTTGTCATTTAATAGCAACGAATGTTCTGGCATTTAATTTTCCGTTTCGTCAAAAAAATAAGTTTGGAGCCATAAAATCTAAATAATTACTACAAAAAGTGTCCCTACAAAAAAAAAACAAAAAACACATATCGGCACTTATGGGAAGTGTGCACGCGAAGGATTGAATCAAATTAAAACCATAAACCAATGGACTTTGATCAAAAATCTCTAAAACAGCGATTCAACAACACAAAAAGCGCTTTTTTTTGCACCTTTGCAGTTGGCGCTTGTCTTTTCCGCCTGGACTTTGTGCTAGCACTGGCCAAACATCCGTGAGTACCCATCATTTCCGACTTGTATCGGAACCTGAATTTGTCGACGGGCTGGTCCAGAATAACGACACGGGGAGCAGGTAATTCTATCGCTGCAGACAAACCCCGAAAAGAAAATTGTCGTTATTTAAAATACGCAATTAAAATGGCGTCAAGTATGAACATGAATGTAGAAACTTTCGAGTTATTCATAGAGCATGGGAAACGAAAGTACCTGTGGAATTGGTAAAGTTCATGAAACTGTCCTCGACGCCAAACATATTGGAGCTCGATTCGTCGGTCTGAGGCGAGAGAGACATCGACATCGGGGATGACACGCTACTCAATGTTTGAGACTCCATCATGTTGAAATTATAACCATTCATAATCGGAACCCTCTGCGCAGTATTATTACCTTGAACAATCCAAGATTCGTAACAATTGAGAATTCACATTTATTTCGAGTGTTTGGTAAACGTGTCATGTTGAGTGTGCAGATTACGAGATTTTTTGAAACACAGTTTTATTGAAATTTGAAAAAATTATATACCAATTTCGAACGGATTGTAATTGTATTGAAGTTCGTTGAACGCTCTTTGCACTATTTCCATGTCATCCAACACCGGCATTTTCATGAATTTATTGAATATTTATTCGGTCAAGAGAAAAAAGGAATCGTGCTTAACGAGAAGATGAATTTCAAGTGCAAACGCTCACCGTTCACGTACGACTGGAAAAGTCCGATGATCACAACCAGAGCCGCAGATACGCAACGATTGTAAGAATTTGTTAGGTTCTTCCCCGGAGTAAATATATATATGTTTCGTCACGTCGACCAATTGCGCCTCGTGCTACGACGTACTGGCTTTTCCATTGTAACTCTCCGTCATCATCCCTTCCCTTTTTATTTTATCATTATCAACACATGCGTAAAATTCTATACACGTGAATTGCAAAAACCGGTAATACAATCGTCACATTAACGTGAAAAATGCAGCAGAAACAACACTGCTCATATTCACGACGGTCACTGTTTATTCAGCACATTTTCAGTTCATTATTCATTCCGTAGGTTATAAATTATCATTGTACACTTGCTATTGTCAATTTGGCGGCAAAACTTGTCCGGACCTTTCAAGTCTCTTATTTTACGTAGTTTCTAATTTGATGCATTCAAAGAACCAAACAATGCTATAAACGTTGACGTGAATTTTATTGCACGAAAAGAATTTATTCATAGTTCATCTCATCAGAAAAATGCTTCACCAAGCATTTTAATTCGATAGAAATAAGTTTTACAGCACTCCGTGAAACTTTTCAACATCGAAAGTGTTATAGGTTAGGAGAGCGGGGTCAACAAGAGGTGGAAGTTTAAGGGATAACTCCTCGGGACTAATCGCACGTGATAGAAATTGTATCTATATTTTTGGGTGAGAGATACGAAGGATACCTCCTCCGTTCTGTGTGACACTTACACAAACGGAGCAGCTGATCCAAAGTCTGTGTGTGCGTGAGTGTTCTATAGATTTCAAACATCTTGCTTGTCGACGCCATTGCCGTTTCACACACATGGCCCACATGGCCGAGCCTTCGGGAAATCCCGGTACAGGGAACACGACCGAGGGGTAAGAAGTGTGTGAGTAAAGTGAGTGATTTCGCGATAAATTCATCAGAAAAAATCGTATAGTTTCTGCTCAGATATATAGTCAATATTTTTTTTTCCAGTTTTGAGGGGGCATTTTCCTTGTTTGAATGATAATTTAGTTATCTATAATTGAGTGTATTACAACAACCGTTACAACAGTTTTTCAAAAATAGAACAAACCAACATCATCGGGATGTTACAGATCTGCCGATAAAAAAGGAAAAAATTATGAGTAAACGAGGAAAACCTCTTTATATTCACATGTGAAGCAATGTCACGAATTATATTTGAAAAAAAATCAGAAAACAAAGATAACCGCTAATATTATCGAGTTTTTTTTCGAAATTAAACCTGCAGGATACTACTTTTATTCTATCAACTCCAATCCTTTCGTCAATTTAATCCCCACAGTGTGCGATACAATTTTGAATGGTCAATTGGAGCTCATCGTAAGATTTTTCAAATTCGAGAACGGTCTAAACGTGCGTGTGTGTTACGAGTTAGGTTCCGGTCGTACGCGATAAGGGGGCGCTTTCTTAAGTGTGTCAAAGTAAAATGACAATTCCACGTGAGTACAGGAGTGGGGATTGTTTGGAGCCTATATAAGTACCCACGAGACAACTCAATTGAGTGTAATTCACGCTCTCGAACACTAGTGCGTTTTGCTTTTATCAGGAGCTCTTTAAATATGGCAGCAAAAAATG
Organism: Hyposoter didymator; assembly: GCA_037952995.1. NCBI lineage: Eukaryota > Metazoa > Arthropoda > Insecta > Hymenoptera > Ichneumonidae > Hyposoter > Hyposoter didymator. Next base: position 15,116,739 of record JBAJMU010000003.1, read on the forward strand.
AGAAAATCGGAATCATCGGTAGGTGAGTAGAAAATAGGTCATCACGATAATGCGATCATGATTACCACTCAATATCAATAAAGCCGATCCAAAATATCTTCCTTATACTTATAATCATCGACTGCAAGTAATTAAATTTCAAAATTGTCAATTTTTTCCCATGTCCTTGCTAATAATGCATGAGTCTTTCGTTTCTCGAGTATACAAAGTGCGAAATCGTCAGTTGGACGCCGGTGTACTACAGAACATGAATTTGTATAGTCTCTGAATGCTAGTTTAGTTTTTTACTCTGGATAACAATTTCGTTCATTTTTCGTATGAAACGTTTGAAAAACGCGATTTCGAGTTTTATTTGTTCCAACGGTGAGAAGTATAATTTTGGGTTTTTGCTCGTAAAGTGCTTCAAATGAAAATGTTGCACGAAATATAAAAAATGACAAAAATTCCAAGTTTCATAAGAGCCCAAGAAAAAAGATACAACTTTTTTCAATCCTCATTGATTTTGCAACAATTTTGAACAACCCATTGGTGTTTCTGTATGTATTGAAATGTTGTACAGATTCTTATTTTCTCTTTCGCATTCTCATTATTTTAAATGAACGTTGAAAAAAAAATTGCAGCGGTCTTATTGGCCGAAGTTGGGCGATGCTTTTCGCCAGCGTTGGTTATCACGTCACAATTTACGACGTTGTCCAACAACAAATCTCCAATGCGTTGGAAGACATCAAACAGCAACTCCAGAGACTCGAAAAAGATGGACTCCTCCGTGGTTCTCTCAATGCTAAACAACAATTTGAGCTTATAAAAGGTAATCGAAAAATAATCCCGAACTTTTGCCTAATCCTCCCGAAAAATAAATTGGCGCCCATTCTATGGAATTTTAATAGTTGTTTTCTTTTTCCTGCAAAACTAGACGATTGATTTTTTTTCGGTGGCGTGAGCAAATAGGAAAAAGTTATTTGGTTTTCCATTCTCACCTTTTTTTCGCAATCAATTATTCAAATTATTGTTATTAATTTCGTTTGCATAATTTTATAATAATGCATTTTTATATCAATTACATAATTATATAATGAATATTATATCAAATGTATAATTACGTAATAATTATAAAATGCATGAAAAATAATAATACTGATTGCATAATTAAGTAATTATGCAAATCAGCGCATATATTTTTGGCAGTCTTGCAAGAATAGCTAAAAAATCTTTACAATAGCAAAACAACCAGAAATCGTAAATTCTCCAAGCGTTGTTTTCGACGATAGAAAAGAAGAAACTCTTTTTTTCTTTCTTTCTTTCTTTGGCAATCAATCATTGAAATTATTGTTATTAATTTCGTTTGCATAATTTTATAATAATGCATTTTTATATCAATTACATAATTATATAATGAATATTATATCAAATGTATAATTACGTAATAATTATAAAATGCATGAAAAATAATAATACTGATTGCATAATTAAGTAATTATGCAAATCAGCGCATATATTTTTGGCAGTCTTGCAAGAATAGCTAAAAAATCTTTACAATAGCAAAACAACCAGAAATCGTAAATTCTCCAAGCGTTGTTTTCGACGATAGAAAAGAAGAAGATTTCCTTTTTTTGGATTTTTAATTTTACAAAACAGTATTAAAATAATGGGGAACGAAACGATCGATTCAGGCACGTCGCGTTTGGAAGAAGCTGCTAAAAATGCGAAGCTCATACAGGAATGTGTGCCGGAGAACCTGGATTTGAAAATGAAAGTTTACTCGCAATTGGACAAAGTTGTCGATGAAAATACGATCCTATCATCGTCAACGTCAACGTTCAAACCGTCGCTTTTCAGCGAGAAACTCAAACATCGTGATCAAGTGATCGTTTCGCATCCAGTAAGTATATCTCTATTCAAATATTATGAAAGTCCTATCAGAATTTTTTACCGATCGTTGTCGCGCCTCTTGTTGATTTTTCAAAATCTCAGATATCTCGTGAAGTGTTTATGCTGTGATATCAATCAAATACGCAATTATTATCGTCGAGTAAATGTCGGAGAACAGCTCTGCATTTTTGTACGGAAACATGCTACACGATGGAAAATAATTTTGAGATAAGTCTCTGACCCATGTCGCGACGAGCGTATTTCAAGACCTTCGGTTACACGATAATAATTCCATTGAAAGGTTGAAAAATCATGCGATGTTTACATCTGAAAAAATTCCTCATCCTTCGACTTTTCACTTTCGTTTTGCTCGTGTCAAAATACGCACACGTAGATTCTTTGTAGGAGGGAGAAAAAAATGATTGAAAAAATGACGATTATTCGTCGTACGTTTTCTCGATGCTCAAACGTTTGGGATTACTTTTTCGCTCTCCAAAAATAGCGCAATGTGGAAATTCCTAACTTTTCTGAATGCTTACGCATTTTAAGGCGATCTATCACTTACTCGGTCTGTAAAAATCCTGCTCCACGCCTTATTTCGAGTGACCGAATATTTCAAGAAAAATATTAGTTACACGTTGTTCCCCTTTCACCAGAGAAGAACATGTAACTTTTTTTTCCTCAAAATATTAAGGGTCTCCTAGAAAACCGTGCATCTGCTTTTTGGTTATCTCTCTCGCACTCACGCGACTGCTAGATCACCTTAATACAGATTCTTTGAGGTTCTCGGTTTCACGGAGTCACTGTAATTTCTAGCATTTGTCTTTTGAATACTGTTCCCTAAATATTTCTAGATTGTTAAGACGAAAAGTAATTTTTCTAAGATTTCATGTGCTGATTTTTGAAATACTGTAATTGCTCGATTTTTTTGTGTCTGCCAAGGATCCTGAGCGAACCTCTGAATGCCTTCTGTTTCAGGTAAATCCTCCATACTATGTACCGCTCGTCGAAATTGTACCGAGTCCGTGGACACGAGCAGACATTCCGATGAAAACGAAGGAAATTATGACGGAGATTGGCCAGGCGCCGGTAGTTTTGTCTCGTGAAATCGATGGTTTTGCGTTGAACAGGATTCAGTGAGTTTTTCTCTTCAATAATTTCGAACTTAATGGATCGAGTTTTGTGGAACAGCTGAAAAAATACACGATGAAAAAAATATCACGTAGGTATGCGATACTGAATGAAACTTGGCGTCTCGTCGCTGACGGAATCCTCGATGTCAAAGATGTGGATCTAGTTATGAGCGAGGGCCTTGGTATGCGTTATGCATTTTTGGGTGCATTCGAGGCGGCTCACCTCAACGCCGAAGGTAAATTGCCCAAATTTATCAAATATTTGTCCACAAATATAAATTCCCAAATTTTCGGTGAAATTCTTGCAATTCTGCAAATCTTTTCCCTCGATTTTCGGAAATTGTTGGAAATTATGGAAAAAATTACGTGTCTGAATTGAATTTAAAAAATTGATCATTCCTGCTAAGGATCAAGAATGTGAATGCACTCATATTCGGAATATTGAGAACACAATATTCACAAGGTTCGACTTAGTCACATGATTTTCGTACCTGAATCGGAATTTTCAAGGATCAATGACGATTAAATTGCAGGGATGAAGAAATACTGCGAATCATATTCCAAGAGCATATACAACGTGAGTCAGACTTTCGGACCAACCCCGAAATTCGAAGGTCCAATGGCAGAAGAGATTAGCAATCAGCTCAACGCGATTTGTCCATTGGATAAGCTGCAAGAGAGACGAGCCTGGCGAGATACAGCATTGACGAAATTGTCGTTGCTCAAGAAGGAACTCAACGAATCTACGAAATGAAGTCGATCGGCTGAACGTAAAAATAAGCAAAAATTTGTATTTTATTCTTCTAAACTTGAAAAATGTGTTCAATTATTGGGGAGCTACGAAAATTATAATCAGGTGTCCGCTCATGCAATTGGAATGACTGAATAAATTATCGACGTCGCTGTTCTCGAGAATTTTTCGTTCAGAGTCTGAATCTCCGGTCCTTGCGAAAAAAAAAATCACTAAAGAAAATACTGAATGCATTTACGTTGCAATCAATTAATCGGATCTAGATAATTGAAAAAAAAAAACATTTGACCGAAATATGAAAAAAGAAACTGACCTCATGCGATCGTGGATCAAGAAAAGCAGAAAAAATATCAAGTCTTTCCTGAAGCTTTTGAGGATTTTCCATTTAGCTAGAAAATGGAAATATTTTGATATTTTTTAGTCCCTACGACGAGACCGAATGACGGCCAATTTACAATCGCGAATTATCATCAGATTAATACACTTATTGAAAGTTCGAGATGAAAACAAAAAAACTTTTTACGTCAGAATAAAAAAATGAAATCAGTTGTTGAAGTGACTAATCACTTTATTTTTTTCATTTCCAAGCTTCACAGTAAGTTTATCGTTTTACTCCGACTCTGGGGGCGGATTTCGGTTGCATTTTCGAGATCTTTTGTTTTGGCGCTGGTTTTGCCTTGGCTGGTGCTGCGGCTTTCTTCGTCGCCTTGGCTGCCTTCTTCTGTTCTTTCGCAGCCCTGGAACACGATAATTTCGAACATTAGCAAAGTTTTCTTATCCATTATCTTATCATTTTTTTTATTTTTTTTTTTCTATTGTAAGGACCCGCAAAGCCAAACAGTGTAATTTTTTATTTACAATTCTGGGTGAAGCAGCCCTTTTCTTTTTTCTCTAAGACATTCTGAAATCTAACGCGACATTGTGTAATCGTGTCAGAGGAACAGATGTCTAATATTTATCGATTTTTCATACCGAATTTTCCTCGCGCTTTTATTTATTTTTATCCCTTCGAGTGCACACCTCCTTAAAGTGCTTATTGGGTCAACCTGACCCCAGGCGTTTTGCAAATCGTTTTATTCTGATGAACATGCATTTTCGGTGCAGGGACGTTTTTCGTAATACATTATCAATATTTTACGACCCTAAGTCTATTTTTTGATGGAGAAGAAAATGAAATGCCACGAAATCGGTGACAGAAAAATTTTGGGGTCAAATCGACCCAGTAATCACTCGGAGGGTTAACATTAGAAATTAGCTCAATCAGCTTATGAGAATTTTCAGCATCCAAATCACAAAATGCGAATTATGATGATGTTTGAAAAAAAATTCGCTTTGGACAGCACAAAAATGATAAAATGTACCAGTCGAGAAACGTAAACCTCGCTACCGTTAAATCCTCCGGTTAGGGATCAAAATGTCAAGCAAAGACTGTTACACACGGAAAACTCTCGTTTTGTTGATTGTTCAGAAGATTGAGGATTCTCCAAAGGAAAATGTGGGACTACTCACTTGATAGCTTGTTCTCTTTGAGCCTGACGGATCTCTGGTTTCATGTTACGCTTGGCGAGGATGTCCGAGAGAGAAGCACCGACGATGGCACGGTTGAACTTCTGAGTTCTGCGTGTTCTCCTCTTGGCTTGCTCCTCCTCTTGCCCCTTCTTGTGCTTGCGCCTGTTAACATTTGGAAATAACATTTGAAAATTTGCAAAGGGCGCATTTCACCCGAAGAATACGTTTTAAAATGTATAAATCGCAACATTTTATCGCTTGGACAAATTTACAGCAAAATATCAGGGTTTATCAAAACAAAAGCAATGCACATCTGGATTTTGTTTTGACGCTCCGTTTGAAATTTACCGACTCGAGCCTCATTGCTCTTTTTCAGTAACAGGAATTCTTTTATGGTTTTTACTGGAAAGCGTAAAGTACGAAAAGGAACGTATTGACTCACCTGTAAAGGACAGTCCATGTCACTTTTCTGGGGTTGCGTTTCATCAAGTGGGCGGACTCACATTTCGAGTTGAGGAAAGTGAATGACTGTGAAAGAACGTTTAATATTTTAGGTTGTGTTTGAAGATTGTAAGCTCGCAAGATTTGATATCGGGTGCACGTTGCAAGCATTTATTGCCACCTGCGCATTTTCTAACCTCGAAAATTGAAGATTTTGATCGCGAACAAACAATAGGTTAATTTCACAACGACAAACACGCCGCTTAGCGACTTTCATTGACAATTGAAAGATAAATATTTACAGAAAGTGTGTGTTTGTTAATTTTTATACTCGTTTGAGCAACATACCTTTCCGTCAACTTTGACCATGGTCTTGCCATGGCCCGGATAAATTTTGTATCCGCTGTACGCGCAAAGCCCGATCCTGGAAAGATTGTTACATTATCGAACCACCTCAACTCACTATCAATCACAATTAAAAAAATCATCGTAGTTACGAGGATTGCACGATGATCAACGGATTTTCTTTCGTATCACAAACGCATTGAAAACTTACTTCATCTTGCTTTAGGCAGGAAACACTACGACGTACCCCTGTAAAGCGTACCGCCAAAATGGCCGATAAATATACTTTTCTCTTGCGACCGACGCGAGCGCTGTCTACCGCGCGTTGCGAGCTAAACATCATTCGCTTTCGGACCAATTCCGATTGCCAAGGACCGGAAACCAGTCTCGACGTAATTTACGCGCCAAGTTCAAAATCGTTGATGATGTCAAAGTCGTTAGAAATGTTTTTCACTGTATACTTGTGCAATTTAATAATTCAATGAGAAATAAAACTCGAAGTCAAAGTTAAATCGAAAATCTTGCATATATTATGAAATTTTATCAACTCAATTAAGCAACGTCACAATGACGACGCGTCAAACTTTATCGAGACACAAGAAAAACTCAATTCGTTCGAGTTTGTTTATTTACTTTTTCAACTCTGGTATGATGACACGATTCGAGCAGACCGACGGTTTATCAACACAAACGCAAGCATTTCTCCATAAGAGTAATCACTCGAGCGGTTCAGAACCGATAGATTTACAGCAGCGAGTCACGTCCCTCCCAGCAGCTGGTACGACGTCGATGAAATTTGAAAAAAAAAAATGATTTTACTGTAATAAATATGATGGTGAATTTGGTAAAAGGTTCGCGATTAAATTGACGATAAGAAATAGTAATGCTATCTTTATTTCATATACTAAAAATGAGGCACATAGCACTTGTAACAATTCATATTACACGCCTAGTCAACAAAAGTATGATTGACCCGAAACGAGTAGAGCAAGGATTATTTTTCTCTTTCTTTTATTCTTTCCTCTTTCAATATATATCATTCGGCAATGAGTTCCAAACTCATTTACGTTCCGTCCCAGCCCGTGGCTGCCACGCTCCCCAATCCCTCCTTTCCACACCGCTGTCACTTATGCGAATACGAAACGTGAAATTTAGATGTTGAAAATGTAAAAATGTATCGCGATTATTTTTTTTCTCTCTCTCTCTCTCTCTCTCTCTTTCTCTCTTTTTTTAATTATATATAAAAAACAAACTTATCCGTTTTATATACGTATACTGTCGACTATCGTCTATCTCAACGTGTTCTAGTGGTAATTGATTGATTATTTCCAATCGCATCGCATCTTTTGTAATAAAGCAAATATGGTACTCGGGGGGGCGATGGATTCAATAAATTTTCCTCGTTAATGCCTTTGACTGAACTGTCGTCGTATCGGACCCAGGCATTGTATCCAACGTGGAAGGCGTCTGTCACGTAATGGCCTTTTGTAGCTTCTTTGCCGTCGTGATAAGTAACAGCGAACAGTTTGTACTGCCTCTGCTTGGGAGTCAACTTTTTCCCAGAGTTTGGTGACAACAGTTCTGTAGATTGTACAAGTTATTAGATATCGTCCGAGTCAACAACAGGGGAAATTATATTGACGATCGGTTCGATACGTTCGGTAGATCCGAAAGTCAAGGAAGTGTAAAATTTCAAAAATTCATCACGAGAAAAGGCTCCATCTCCAAATGGCAAGTTTTTATGACGTTGAAGTTTGTATCGTCGGAATGCAACGGAATCGGTTATTTTATCTTATTTTTGCGATTTAAAAACCGAATGTCAAAGAAAAATTGAGGTGATTCCGAAAATCTAGAAAATTGCGACCACAAAAAATATTTTTTCTTCCACTTCAACAATGAAAACTTCAATTTCCTGAGTTTTTATAAATTGGCTATTTAGGTATAATCTGATTTTTTATTCGACATTGAAAAGTTTGGTGGGTAACGATTTTTTTACTTACTGCTGTCGAGTTTTAAATCTATTGGGAATCCTACGCGTTTAAAGATCTTGGAACATCCATCGAGTTTGTAGTCGAACCACTTCAAGTGCAGGATTAGAATAATCGGGAGCTCTTCGAGCAAAACTTGTTTCCAGGCTTCGATCTGTTGCTTCGTCTTACTGCAAGTCATACCCTCGACCTGATCTTTAGCGACCAGCATCTCCAGAGCCGCTTCGACCGACTCCGCTTTCTTTAATGAGAACTTGACGTTAAACACACAGAGAGAAAATGTGGGTATTGATTGGTCATTAACGGGGCGAAGGTTACCTCGATGTCAAGCTGCAGTGTAAAAAAGGGCTGAACATTGTCGGTTGTTTCGTCCCCGGTACGCAACACCCTCGATCTTAATTGTCCTCGGAAAATATCGGATAATGGTGTGCGAGCAAATTCGGTGCATCGTGTGATGGATCCTTTGTTCTTTGGACCCATTACCTAGAAAAGATTTTTTCTTTCAACACTTTGCGTACACACTCAGGCGTTATCATTATCCGGGAGACAAGAAATTAGCCACGTTTTTGGAGAATTTGTAGTCAGTTTTATCGACGATGTAACGTGACAGAGATTTATATCAAGAAAATCTGATTTACGGTGCATTGAGGAAAAAGGCTTTGCTTTCCAGAACGTCACGATCGATTTATCCCCTAAATTTGAGGCAAGACTTTCGTCTCAGTAGTTTTAATGTCAACCAACAACGTACCTTCCATCCTTCCTCAGCGTTGCTAAAATTTACATTGGACTCTGCAGGATTGGACTTGTTGTTATCTTTCGACTGCGCATTCACTAATTTCATAAGCTGCAAAATGAAATATCGAAATAAATGATGAGCGGATTAAAGACTCAAACATTTTAGTTGAATCTTCAAGAAAAAGTTGCGGTGTTTACGTTTCTGTTACAAATCAAAACCATTCAACTGTCCTATTCGATGGAGAGCAGAAAAGAAAATCTGTTTGTACATTTTTTTTTTTTTTTTGACGTGCGAGTGAACCGGGAGTGTTAAAAAAAAATGACATTTTGTTTCGACATTTTTAATTGACGGGAAAAACATTACCTCGAGCATTTCGTCGCTGATGCCGTTCAACAGACAAGAAAGAAATTCTTCGGCATCTTCTTGTCGACCTTCAACGGAGAATCCACCAGCGCATGATGTATTTTTCAACATTGTATATACATAAGAAGGCTCAAAGGCGACCCCGCATTGAACATCGACGGCAGTTTCATCGCCACGTTTTTGACTCTTGTCTTTTCGTGGCATACGCGCGGCCTCCGAGAGAGGAGTGAATTCATGGACGAATCGGACCCTGTAATGTCCGAAAAAAGTCCCACTCAAAATACAATGAATTACAACGATCTGTATCTACTGTTATGTCCAGAATAATCTTCGACGAGCTGGACTTATCCTCGAACTTACTCACATATTATCGATCAGGGGAGTTGACGAATTTTTCACTGTGCTTTTGGGATGTGGCAGTGCCATGAGAAGATTATAGAACGGCGGACATGCGAGCAGAGCTTGCAAGATACTGTTGATATAGCAGTAATTGCTACGGTTGGTGAGCCCTCGGGGTAAAAGACTGACGGTCTGTTTTTCCATTTGGTACTTCAACAAAAGTTCTTGGAAACAAAAACGAATTAAATGTAAACAATTATTCGATGAGGGCTATTATAAATTTATAGAGAAAATCCAATTCCTGCAAAATTCATTTTATTTTGTTTTGCCAAATAAATACGAAAAGATGTTCATAAAAAATACTAATTTCTCGATTTTTATCGAACGAAGTGTCTTGAAAGAAATTTCTCTCGTAATCAGTGTCCTCGATCGATTGTCAATGAGAACGATTTAATTTCAGGTGGTAAGCATGATCTCAATACCGAAAGAGAGCAACGTGAAATCGAAAATCGTTCGAGTCTCAAACTTGAAGTTTCTCAAGATTCGAAAACTATTTTGCCGGATTCTCAAAGAATTTATGATCGAGAGTGTAACTTTAATTGACAAAATGCCGATGTTTCATTTGACTGAAATGTCTATAAAAGAAAAAAGCTTACCACCCATTCTGAAGACCGCAGGATCGTTCAAACTGTTTTGAGGAGTTTCGTGCGCAGTTTTATTATCAGCCCATGGAGAAGTCTCCGGAGCTTTAGCCGTAGTCTCGGCATTGCTGCGATGCGTGGTAAGCCCAACATTATCGTTACTTTTGGGGGGTATTTCTGGAGTAGAAATTTTGGTCGTGAGAGCTTTAACGGGAGGAGAAGGAAAGTTAATGGGAGGTGGAGCAGCGACGGTTAGTTTAGCGGTGGGTGTCGTTGGTTTAGAATCTCCCACAGTTGGTCCAGCCTTTTTGGAGACGAGAGAGGCCCATGTTGGTTGAGCCGGGGCGCTCGGAGTTGGAAGAGTGATGATGCTGGTGGTGGTGGCTGGAGTGGAAGGAGTTGTAGCGACGGCGGTGCTTGGGTTCTCCACGCTCTTGGACACCGGTTCTTGGATATTTTTCGTTGCGGGAGCGACAACTTCGTTGTGCTCGGGTGTACTTTCAATAACTTTAACAGTTTTCGTTGGAATTTCAACTGGGGCTTTAACAGGGACAACTTTTTCCTCTCGTACGACAGCAACTTCTTTATCTTGAACGGCAGGCTTATCTTTGAGGTTAGAATTTGCATTGTTGTTAATATTGTGAGAAGCACCAGTAGAGTGAGCTTCTTTTTTTTCTTTAACATCCTCGTGACGATCATTTTTGAGAGGGTGAGGTTCCGAAAATTCAGTCTTAGGCTGGCTGATTGTGACTTTTTTGTGGTCCGCCGGTCGTGGTGGTATTGTGACTGAATTGTTTGTATTGGCAACAACGTTAGCGTTGTTGACGATTGAAGGCTTGCCATGATTTCTCTTTGGAGGCTCAACGTCGTTACTGTTATTGTTGTTATTGCTGTGGTTTATTATGGGAGAATGACGAAAAGGTGGCGGCGGTACATCGTGTTGCTGGTTGGCTCGTTTTTCGTAATGCTTGTGGAGATTTTTCGGACTTTCCTGATTGTAGTAAGTCGTTTGACCAGTCGAATTGCGCATGTATTTTGTGTTGTTCGTCGAGTGCGAATGAGAGGGGTAAGGCGACTGATGATGGACGTAAGATTGGTGGCTGCTGTGGTGCATCGGTGGACCTTGAGAATAATTTGATGGCGAACTCTGTTGGATGAAAATTGGCGTTCCAACTGCTGGATGAGACTGCGGCACCATACTTTGGACCGGATACATTCCGGAGGTGGCGTGACAGATCGGTACCATCGTACCAAATTGATGCTGTCCCTGCACTATGTAACTCGTTTGCATATCGTTGTTTGTATTCATCTGACGACTGTACGTATCGCCGCCACGCTTGCCACCGCGATTTCGCGAACCTCGCTTATCGCTCTCGCGACTCGGTGGTGGCCCTTGATTCATCAGTTCCGGTTGGTTCGACGAGTACATCGGTTGCGCCGTTCCATACGGAATTCTCTGCATATACGGGAACGTGTTTGGATCACCCGGTCCACTCGTCCCGTATGCGTTTCCCATCGGCGGATACTCACTCATCGTGTACGTCATTTGCGCATACTGATGGCCCGATGGCATCGCGGCAGTCATCATCGACGTTGGTTGCTCGTACCGTACCTCGAACGCTCGCATTTCTTTGAAAACAATTGCAGCTTGAGTTTATTTTCAATATCTCAGTCTCCGTAAGCCTTTTCATAACCGAAATTTGCTTCAACTAATCATCAAAGACAACAAAATACATTTTCCAAATTTATCAATCACCCCAGTCTCGTAATTCGCCTCCCGAGTCCAAATAAAAGTTTCAAGTATTTTTACACTCGGAAATTATAACTATTTTTTTTTTTTTTACCAACACGTTGCTCAATGGACATCAAATTAATTCTTTAAACATCAAACACTGGATTCTTAACGACGTTGAAGTTTGCATCGCTGGAATGCAACGAATTTCTGTTTCTTCTCGAGCAAAACTCATGATTCTTATTCAATAATTGATAAAGTCAGTAGAACGATCTTTTTTCTGGATCCAAATACAAAATCACGAAAATACGCAAAAGCACGAAAATTGTCATGGTTTTTAACGTTCTTCGATGAATTCTAACGTTGCAAACTTTTGTGCGATTGTTCTTACTGAGGAGGTTTACTTACCATAAGACTGCCATTGAGCCGTTGTATCTTCTGCCGGATTTTCCATTATTTCCGTCGTTCTTTCGTACTCCTTCTCTCCGATGTCCCATGGTAGCTTCAGACTGACCAAGCTTGTATCTAATCTAAGTATTTCAGTGATCTTGTTCTTATCCGCCTCATCCAAGTCTTGCAGATCCAAGAATGAAAATTTCGGCTGGAAATTCAAGAGAGTAAGTAAATAGAGACCCGAGCAGATGACCTAACTAGTCAATATAATCCTTTCATTTTTTATATGCTTTTCAATGATTTTCCTAGAAGGCAAGATGCAACAGTGGGAAGAACTTATACTTTTGTTATTATCCATAAAGAGACGGAATCTCGTGTTCTCCAAAAACTAATCTTTGGCAATTGGCGAGGAAAAATGAATCAAAGTCCTCACGTCGTTGGCCCAACTTTCTGATTTTTCTAAAGTTACGTCATCGAAGAGACTTTTGCATAATTGAAATTTAACCAAGTCATCAATTTTATTTCGAGCGTTGCTCATAGTCGGTTCGAGGATTTAGACGATAAAGCTTTGCAAATTACCTCTAAATGTTACTGAATATGTAACGGACATTTTTCATTCGATCTCAGGCTGATAACAATTTCATGTGTGGAGAAAAATATTTCATATTTTCCCAAACTTTCATATTAGCCTCTTTGGGTGAACCTCGGCCGAGCAATATTCACAGAATGTGTCTGCCGAAGACTGTTTACTAACTTGGTCACTGTCTTTACATCGTACGCTTGAAAATATTTAGATTTTACGGATCTGAAGATTTCTGTTTATCGAATTTTTTTTTCTTACAAATCGACGAGAGAATTCACGTCTTATTTCCATTTCATGAACCTCAATACCATTTCTGTCCGTTTGATATTTTCTTTGTGAGTTCTTTTCACTAAATTTTCCTTTCTTCTGCATTTGAATGATATTTTGCTCTTGTCAATTGTGTTTTAGTTACTTGGAGAATTTGTCAGAGTTTGCTTTATCATTACGCAGGCAACATCATTTATTTGTGTCCAGTATCAAAATAATCTCGATTAGAAATGCTCTCGTTAGTTTATATGCTAGGTTAGGATTGAGGAATGCAAAAAGATGTATTTTTTATTTCTAACTTTTTCAAATCCTTTAACCTTGAAAAACTGGTGCATTATTTCGTATTCGTTGTGTAGGAAAAAAGGTTTGACCCATTTTTTGAATTGTATAATGAATAGAAAAATAATGAAGTAAATGAGATTGGGAGGATGCAAAAAAAGTCAGTCGGGCTGTATAACTATATGATAAACCATATCTATTTGTCAATATGGGTCAAATGGACACGGTGAGAAATACGAAAAAAAGGATTTCAATGAGTGTTTGGTCCAATAGGCAACTCTAATGTAGAACGTTGCTTTTTGCTTTTCGTTTAAAAATCTAATGACGAATATGATAACGAGGATAGTGGCAAAAAAAAAAAAAGTCCAGTTACATTGAGCAAAGATCCATCGGAAATTCCGTGAAAGGAAAAAAAAAATCGTAGATAACAAACGTTTGTTGAACGTGGCTGAGGAAAACTCGATCGTAAATGAAAATTGTAGAAAGTTTGTGTATAATTAATGAGGCTCGGGAAAAGACCGGCATTTTCGGAAGCCCGAGCAGCAGCAGCCGCAATGGCAATGGGGAGTTAACAAATTTTAATCAAACCTAACCTCAAACATATCGAATAACTTTGTGATGGTAAAAATACGAGAGTATGAAATTACATGGGGAATGAAGATCATTGGAGTTTTGTGGTGGATGTAGTAAATCTAATTGGTGATTGATATTGATGGACACAATCGTATTTCGTTGTGAAAAGGATATCGGTAGTAGGATTGATATGATTTAAAACGTGTGCGAGATTGAGCCATCTCGGGGCTGTGCGAAATGAAAGTCTTCGGTATCGATGTCACGTTCAGAATCAACGAACACGTTGTTCGTTTTAATATGATAAATGGAATATAAAAATAAAAGGAATCATCGAGACTTGCCTCGTTTCGAATATCCATGTTGATGCCCATACTTGGTCGAAAAACATCAAAGGTGGATTTAGCCGTAGGAGCATGGGATTCCGAAGTTCATAGCCCGTAAGTTGTTACACACGTCCTTATACGCTACACGGAACACATTTGCATTAAACATTTAACAATACAAATGACTGTCGATATTACAACGTTATCTTAACCGTTACACAAATATATTTTCATAATCGGTCATGTACCACCAATGTGGTCAATGGGGGAACAATAAAAATCACATATACGAGAGAGAAGAGCGACGAGAGAGAGTTTACGACTGCGAGACACTGCGAGATCGCGGATCGCGAATAAAGGCGGAGAGTCACCGCCACGGCCAATCACGGCAATCACCGTGCGAGGTAACGACGACTTTTTCTAGTTTCCATGCTTCGATCTCCAACCTATAGAGGCGTTAGGTCACCGTACGTGGCGCCAAAAAACAATGCCGAAGCGCGCGAAATTACAATTCACCAAAAATTCATTTTATCCCTCCATCCACTTCGTATACGCATACACTTGCCAATTTTTTTCCTCAGATTCGTGCCCATACCTTTTCATGATAATTTACCCACTAAATTTCTAAAATTGCATTTACACGATACACAGAGTTAAAAAAAACCCAAGAAATCCTCTGCACATTTTTTATGATCGAGACTGAATAAAGATTTTTACATTTCCTGACGTCGATGGAATGGTTTACTGACACAAGTTTATTTCCGAATATACAAAACGAAGGGACGAAGGAATAAACAAACTCGCAAATGCCTTCCAGCAATTAGTTCGTGTATATCTTTGTATTTTCAATTTAACAGTAATAACTATCACGAATGGTACAATTTTGGTATGTAAAGTGCTCGTTACATATTAAGATGGTGGGTATCTTATTCTATCAAAAGTTCAACAGTTCATTAAAAACAAACCTTTAATAATAACAATTATGCCTTACGAATAATCTATTCCATGAAAAACGTTGCTTCGTTTGATAAAAATGTGTTTACAATATTTGCCTTCGATAACCTCGTATACCGAGTCATTCCGTATGTACACAATAAAACTCAGGTACCATAAAAAATATCTACACCATAAATACTTGGAAAATTCGAAAGAGAAATTGTCACATGGATTAGATCGATGTGATCCTAATAAATTTCATACTGAGAATCCGTACTTTCCTATCTTTATACAATTTGATACAAATGTTGAAAAATAATCAACTCTCATTTTTTACCCAGTGCCATACACACAGTGTCCAAAAGTTCCTGAGAGATCAGTCCCAACATTGGAAGACGAGAAACAGAGCAGTGAACGAAAGAGTTGCAAACTCCATGGTAATGTTAGTTTCCAAAGTAAAAAATAAGCAATTCATTCCAGTTTTCTTTCAATGAGATTCAACGAGACCTTTGCGGGAAACTCTGTAGCAAAGAAACACCAGCATAGACAGGGAGGAAAATTCTTCTTGCTGTTTCATCGTCTCTTTGGAATGATTGATAATTCCGAAAAATAATTATCCACTCAATCAGGCACAAAAAGATTGAGAGTGAAACGAAGAGACAGAGCACCTGCGCAGGGTACAATCAAAAGGATAAATTCCCAAATGGGAAAAGGCTAGAAATGTGGTAGACAAACTTTTCCAGCAAACAGTTCAGAAATAACTGTTATCCATAGCGCAAGGACAAAGAGTATGTAGGAAATGCCAACTTGGTGCGAATTTGGCAACTGATATGGTTGTCCCCCGATCTCGTCGATATGAAATCCCATCGGGAATATTACTGCAGCTAAACAAAAGAGAACCACTGCAAAAAAAAACAGAAACATGTCATTTCCCAGAATTGTAAGCCGAGCTTTTTACATCGTGTAACATTCGCTTATGGTATCAAAAGCTATTGTGGAATCTTAGCCCTTCGAGTGCACGCATCCTACAAGTTCATATTCTGTTAATTTGACGTGAGGCGTTTTTCAAATCGTTGTATTCCGGTGTAAATATTCATTTTTTTATTTTTACGCTCGAAACGTTTTTTGCAGTAAATTGTCCATATTTTATGGCCTTGAATATATTTTGCCTTTGAAATGTTGCCATTAAATGCCTAAGAATCGGGAATGAAAAATTGTTGCGGTCAAAACGACGCTGTATGCACTCAAAGGGTTAAATCACACAAATCCAAGAAACTCTTTTTCTAGAATAACGTTCGCCGTAAAGAATTATCATTTATTCAAACACTCGAAGAAGTCAAAATCGTTTGTCTCTGTCAATTTCTGACTGAGCAACCTTCGCTGCTGTGTACTTACTCGCGGTAAAGCCGACCCATCGGGCATAAGGAACCAGGTGTCGATCCCAGTGAGAAACAGCCAATAGTATGATTGTTGTTGTTATCAATATGCATCCCATAAATATACAAACTAGAGCCATCAACCATTCTGGTTGGAGATCAGGCGTATAGCATACTTGTGGTCTGTTGTAAAGGGTCATGCATGACCACATCAAGCCTAATCTCGTATCACCTGAAATGATTAATCAGATAAATCCAATGATCCTGAATTTCGTAACATTGGGACCAATGAAAAATACTTTTTCCATTTTTTTGTTCAATTTTATAAACCATCACAATTTCTGTACTGATCTTGTGTTTGGATCTTGCACAACGATCGTTTCTTTGTTCAGACTAAATATTCAATAAGAATCTCAAGCTTTGTGCAAGGAAAAACAGAATTTAACTGCGTTACAAAATTTGACATCGTTGAGTCGATCCATACATTTGATATTTTGATCACTGTCCAAATCTCTGCAGTGAACATTTTTTCAGCCGCTATTCAAGCAAAAAAAATTGAGCAGATTTTGATAAATCTTCCATGGGAACGAAGCCGCCGAATCGGAATATCATGTGCTCTGTATAACGTTCCGGTAAATTATTTTTTATACACTATCCAGGGATGAATTCCTAATTTCCATTGACCGTACAACGAGAAAAATTCACTGGGTATCGAGTCGTGCGGATTGATGAAACAAAGTTACTAATTTCGATATCAATAAAAATTGGAGGGAATGAGAACAAAAATTGCAGCTTTTTTTCACAAATTCATGAAAAATTCTGAAGTTCTTCGAACTTCTTTAAGCCAGGATTTTTTGTATGTAGTTTGTAAATAAATAAAAAGGTAATCGAATGTTGTACTTTGTGGAAGTATTTCTTGTAATTTGTCGTTACGAAGCTGTTGCTGTTTATTCTTGTGTTCGTAAAATCAGTGATCCTAACCTCACAAAATGATTGCGAACGGAAAAGCGGTTTTCATGGTGTTCGAAATTAGCGGATTCGATGGCCAAATGAAAAGTAATGTACTTTCATGGGAAAACTTACCGCCAACGTCGGTTATAATCCAATCTGGCATCGCCAGACTGACAATAGCGAATACATCAGCTGCGAGAAACAGGGTTCCTGATATTACAGTCAATTTGTCCATTTTATTCTCTTTACGAATGTATTAAAAATCATTTGCAAAGTTTATCCACACCGCTGTTGTTCTTCTTTAGAGCTTTCTTCGTTATTTGCTATTGTTATTTTCTAAAAAGCAATCGAAATCATATGCCAGAGAAACGTAAATATTTGTCCTCGACTTTTCAACATTTTTCTTTTTGCTCCACTTTGCTACACTTTGATATATACATTGTAATAATCAAGTCGAAGTGCTTGGATCCTGCTGCAGTCCTTACACACACAGCTAAAGCGAGACAAGTGAAAAAAGTGGAAAAATACGATCGCGGAGGTAGTGCCAACTAGTGCACGTGTTCCAGACTACGAGTACGGTTTCGTCATTACAAAATGGCTGCCCTTTGATTTTTAATCGACCTGATATATCCATGTGAGTCAAGAAGCGGATTTATTTATGTCTAATATGTATTATTTGGACGTCACACTGTTAGTATATCATCGTTAAATATTAAATATTTATTCTGTAAATGTAATTCATCCGCTGTCAAGGTTCAATTATCGCATTCCAAAGAAAATTCAAAGCTAACCTATAACCCAAGAACGATACAATTTTCAAGTCTCCGAATGAATTAAAAGATATCGATAATAGCATGTTGTTTCATCGTCTTGCTCAATTGTCTCTTTTTTACATCAAACGACCAGAAACGAGTGTCACATTCTTAAGTATATAGACACCGAAAAGTTGTCAATCGTTTTTCAACTAACCTGTAAACTTGACTCATAACCTTTAACGAGAGTGAGCTGACCCTTTCAAAATTGCTGAGATAATCTTTTCGAGGGAGCTAAATGTTGGATGTTACTCTTCGAATGTATACTGGGTCATTTTGACCCCAAGAATTTTCTGAAACTGATCCTTTGGCATTAAATTTTCGTTTTCGTCAAAAAATGAATTCAAGGCCGGAAAATATGAATATCTACCGCAATAAAATGATTTGGAAAATACCTTGGGTCAGGTTGACCCAAGATAGACTCATACATTGGCGCCAAAGGTGTGCATTCGAAGCGTTGAATCTTTATCGAGTCCAGAGAAATTGTAGCGCCCTTGATTTTCCATCCGTTGTCAAAACTCTCAGAAAGTATCGTGCATCTCATGATTCTATGTCAGTAATTTCCAAATGATGCGTAGCAATCGTAATAATTTTATTTTCTTGCAGACAACTGAGCGAAGAGCCAAACCGTGCGATTAGTCCAGTTTTCCTCAAAAGGCATGTAATGCTCTCATTGAAACAGTTATTCGGTGAAATAGGAGCAAAAGCCAAAGTGGACATAATAAAGTACGAGCCGAACGAATTACGTTTTGTACTTCGTTGTGAAAACAGAGATTACGTGAGGGTGAGAGCATCTCTGAGCTGCGCCAGCGACTACGAGGGACAACAGTGTTTCTACGACATTAAAAGAGCGACTAGAAATCTGCTGTCGCTGACATCGAATTCGAGGACGTACAGCCACTAGAAGACTCGGCGGAAACAGAGATTCGAATATAGAAAAGGATTTGGAAAAAATCTCAACCATGCCGACGATTCGTCAAGAAGGAAAAGACACGATAATATTCGCCTCAAAGGAAGAGCACTCTGTACCAAGTAAAATAAGTCTTCCAGAGCCTGAGCCCAGTCCAGGATTGTTACTCCCAAACGGTGACATCAATTGGAATTGTCCTTGTCTGGGTGGAATGGCAACCGGGCCTTGCGGCGTGGAATTTCGCGATGCTTTCTCTTGCTACCATTACTCCACCGCCGAACCAAAAGGCTCCGACTGTTACGAAGCTTTCAAAACGATGCAAACATGCATGTCGGAGTATCCGGTCCTCTATGGCAACAGGGAAACCGATCTGGATGACTTGGACGGCCCTGAAACAGACTCGAGAACCGATCGAAGTAGCGAAATTACCGGCACCAAATCCGATAATCACGAGGACAGTAACCAACGTGAAATAACTAATGCATCCAATAGTTCTAAAGGCCAACTTGAAAGAACCAAGGACAAGTAAAAACGCATTTTTTCATACTCCGTTCGAGGCTCTGATGGTTCTAACGTTTCTACAAAAATAGCCAAAATGTCGAAATAATTGTTCACGGGTTTGGAGAGCCAAACCAGCGTTACCGCTTTGCAGTCTTTTGAGAGAACACGAAAAAACGTTTTTCCTGCTCCACAAACACAGAACGCCATTGAGAGTTGAGCTCTGGGGCGGGAAGGAGGGGAGGGTGAAGACTCGTTAGAGAAAAGAACGTGCAGGCTTGAAATAAAACGGACAAGATTTAATTTCACTGCAAATAATTACAAACTTTCAATTTCATTAGTTTTTCCAATTTTTTTTTTTCATTTTCACGAAATATTTTTCACATTCTGCCATCCAGATGGGCAGAAATACCGACAACTCGAAAAATGAACTTGTAACAATCCAATTTTTGTGTTAATGAAGAAAAAACCAACTTGTTTTTTTTTTCTCTTCGAATTGTTTGACGAATCGATGGAAATTCTCTCGAAATACAAGCACGAAAACCAGTGGAATCGTCAACTATTATATTGATTCTAAAATAGACTAACCTCCGCGAGAAAATTTATACGAAAAGTTGGAGACTCTGGACTCTCTCCCGGGCATATTTAGTATGATTGATAGTTGAAGCTTTTTCAAGTCATCTTACTGTTTCTTGCACTTCTGTGGAACCATATAAATTCGTTGTTATCCACAATGATTCTGTAAACCAAATTAATGCCGCACTACAAAAGACCAAAAATTTAAGTGCTTATCCTTTTTTTTTCTTCAATAAATAATTCAATCGAAATCTGCAAACGCTTTTTAACCACGTGCAGAGGGACCTTGGATCTTATCAGCAAATGGACAAGGAACAACAATAACCATAAATATCGAATTTTACACTCGCCCTTCAAACGAGCCGTTTGACTCGTCAGCGATCTGAGTCGTCGTTCCTTCCAACCGTATATTTCATAAGCATATTTTTATGGTTTCAGTTTTTTTTTCCTGTTGACAACGTGGTTCGATCGCTCGAGTTGACGCACAGTAAATTTTCCCCTTCGGTAAACGAAATTTCCTGAAACACGTGAAGGTTATCCCTTCGGGTGCACACTTGACACGAGTGCACGTTGGGTCAATCTGACCGACTGCATTATGTTTTTTTTTCAGAGGTGCTTTTTTTGTGGTTAATTGTTCATACTTCATGGCCCTAAATTTATTTTTAGACGAAAACGAATATGAAATGCAAATGCACTAGAAAAAGAGTATACACTCGAAGGTTTATGATACAGAGTGACCTTGCGTTTAGACCGTGAAATGCCAACTTCTCGCAAATGATTTGCAAAGAATACAAAATTCGCAACGATTTTTCAAGTTCGTTCCAAAAATAACTGAAAATTGAATATGAAAGTTTGCCCTGTCTTTCATTGCAATTGTGTTAGGGGTGTGCGAATATTTGAAAACTTCGAATATTCGGCATCAAATCGAATCGAATTGTTTGATTCGAATTTCAAACCGAATATTCGATTTTTTCGAGTATTCGATTATTTTTCGAATATTCGATTTTTTTTCGAATATTCGATTTTCTTTCGAATATTCAAATATTTGAAAATTTAAGAAATACTTGAAAATTGCTCGAATATTCTATTCGAAAATCGAATTGAAAATTCATCAAATATTCGGAAATTTATCGAATACTCGAAAATTCGACGAATATTCGATTCAAAAATCGAATATTTGACTAAAAAATCGAATATTCGACTAAACAATCGAATATTCGATTCATCGAATATTCGATTCGAAAATCGAATCGAATTTCAATATTCGATTCGATTCGATTCGATCACTATTCGCACACCCCTAAATTGTGTACGATGATTTTTGCTTCCAATGCATTTTGGCACAATATTTTTTTGATTATTTTATGTGAATATTTGGAATAATTAAAAAAAAGAGTGTGGGAATAAGAAAAAGAAAGAAAACTTGACCTGATAAGAGCTCCACCTTTGTCAAAATTATTTTATTTGCTATCTCGTTTTGCATCATTGCTTGATTACAGTCACTCCAATATTTACCCTGATTATTCACTTCATCTGTACGACGTCGACCCTCAAACCATTTCGGTTTCTCGACAGGAATGGTTCGTTTCATCAAACGCAACTAGCATGGAAAAAATATTATGAAATACAGAATAAAGAATCGACGTTTATTCCCATAATAGTGATCGATCAATGGTTCGCCTAGTAAAGATCCTGCTTTATATTTCATTAGGATGCTGAATATTTACACGAAAGTAAAAGTTATACGTTGTTTTTTTTTACCATATTAAAAGAAACGTGTATTTTTCACTTTTTTTGAAAAAATCAAGAATCTCCAAGAAATACTTGAATCTTTTTTAGTTCCAAGCAAATTCTGAAATTAACTGTTTGAATTTATTGTCCCCGCTGGAATTTTCGGAAAATTAATATTTTGGCTTCCAATTGCTTCATTTTTCGTGGAGATTTTCAGGTTTTAATGCTGTAAGGATCCAGTTCAGGACAGAGCGTATACCACAAAGAGGTTATTTGTTTTCATTGAAATATTTACTCGAATTCTTATCAATTTTGACCTTGATGTAAACACGGATAAACGCTACTCTTGGTGATTTTTTACGTCAATTGAATAATGAAATATTTTGAAGAAAGGTTTTTTATACATTATAATTGGCGGCAAGTGTCGATCACTCGTTACTTACGTCTCGAAAACTCAATAAACATATTGAACGAAGAATGACGCAAATTGGTACAACGTGAGGGAAGGAAACTATGTGACTTCTGCTGTTTCGTGTGTTTGCGTAATTTTTCGAATTCAATTTGATCTTTCAGCTGTGCTGTTGGTGAATAAAATCCTCCTCGTTGTTTCATTCGGGAGCTCGTAATTTTCCAAGAAAAAAATACTCGGAATATAAAAAATTTCTGATACACTGACGCGTGCTCGCTCTCCCGATCGCTTTAACGTTCCAAACCGAAAGTAAATAATTATTTGCCTATTTTTACGATTTTATAAGAGGAAATTTCAAAGTTCTCGAAGCTCTTTGGCTCTTGGTCTATTTTGCATTTAGGCATGTTTATAACGCGATATATTGTTTTCTTTCGTTGGAAAAGAAGGTTTGTATATTTTCCGTATTGCCGCGCCAATGAGCGGATAGAACACGGGTTCGTTCTTATTTCTCGATCGCTCCGTTAGAGCGCTGAAGCTCAGCTCGAGGCGTCTCAAACGCATGAATACATACATATTTCATATATGACGACGAAAACGTCGAGAATCGAGAAGCTCTGTAGGGCAATTCTGTAACTCGTTATGACGTCGCTATGCGCTCATAGCGATAGATTTGTCGTTATACACAATAGAAATCCCTATCGTTACGATAACGTTCCGACTCGTTATGCTCATAACGAGTTACAGAATTGCCCTACTGGAATCGAATAGAATACGGCAGGACAGAAGAGAAGAGGAAGGAGAATGAGCGCGTTGAGAACGGGGCTTGAGGACGCCAATGGGATATTATGTGAGTCGAAGGGGGAGGGGGAAAGGGATTCGATGGCCTGCCAACTACGATGTCTCTCAACCGACTGAACCGACAGTTAACATATATTGCGCGTGTCGATGTGTTCTACCATAAAAGATAACTTTGTCTAACGTATTTGTACTGTCGACATTCACGAAAATCTGATAAATTCAAAGAAGCAACGTGAGATTCTTGGAGTGCTGTGATCATGGTGAAAACATACAAAAAATTGTGCTGGACTCCGAAACACGAAAGGTTATTGACCATACAGCCACGAGAATAAGAGAACAAAAAGAAGAAAAAAACACCTCGTGCTCGTGGAGTGAATTTGCGATCGCGGCGGTTTACGAAAAAAAGAGAGTGTGCTAGTGCGTCAAACATTTTCCTTTCCCCTCCAATCCCAATTCCTCATTTCATTTTCTATTCGTCTTCTGGCATTTTTTCTTTTACATCAGTTTCGCGTCTCTTTGTTGACCTCATTGACGATTTGTCACACGCGATTTTTCTCATTGCACTCGCTGGTGAATGTGTTTGTGTGTTCTAAGTTTTCCAAGTGTGCGGAGTAATCACGATATACATCGATTAATAAGCGTCGAACATACAATAACTACATACATTTGATATACGCGTGTAGCGATCCGGCGGGCACAATCATGGTCATGGATTCGAGAAAACCCAAGCCGAAGGAAAAAAGACGGTGAGTTTGATGTTGCGTGGCCTAATAATTAGTAACAATGCAATCCCAACGAGACCAACCGTCGCGTCGTTTGTGAGAATTTTCGAAAAAAAAAAAACATCGTTACCCTCGTGACTGTTATGAAAATTCGCCACACGTCATCGAAAATACTCGATCGCGTTTTTTATTAATCAAGAATTTCAACAAACTTGTAGAGCTCTCGATTTGTTGCGGGCTCGCCTTGAACGGTCAGTTGTGCGAGGAGGTCTCTATGCGTTGATCGGGCGACGAACATATGTTTGAATTTTTCTTTTCTTTCCGAAGGTCACAGATATTTATTTCTCCGCAAAATAAAAAACGACAATTTCATCAACATAATTTACTCGGGCGACATAACCTCTCATTCGATCGGAGACGCAGTTTCAAAATTAATGTTTTTTCCAACATTTGAATTTTAATTTTTCGGTTTGTCGCACGATATTTGCTATGAAACTTGACAATCTGATCATTTCCTCGATGTCGGGCATTCGGAAAACCTGTTTAAATTTTCTTTAGGACTGTGTGTCTCTGCGATGATGGTGAATTCCGTGGTAAATCGAATATGGCGAAATTAGCGTGCGTTTCACTTTTATCGGCTCCTCGGATATATATCTAGGTGTACACATTTTTTTCTATAGATATATAGTCATCGCTAGAATAGGCATGGGTTTCACTTGTGAAAGACAAAAAACGCGTGGTCGATGTTTTTCAAAAGGTACGCCATTCTAATTGACGCAACAGAGAGAGAGAGAGAGAGAGAGAGAGAGAGAGAGTCCTCGTCAAGCGTCTCGACGCTCAAAGATAATAACAAGGGGTTGGCGGATGACGACAGCGATCGTCATTAATCGCACTTTATCGCACGATTGACGATTTTATTCTTGGAGATTCGATATTTTCAAACTTGCGAATCATTGTGGCCGGAAATCGATCTTTCCAGTGAGACATTTTTTTCTTTCTTTCCACTAAACGAACTATTTAAACTCGAGCTTTTCTATCTCTGACGTACGTTGACAAGCTTCTGATTCGAAAGGATTTATCGAATCGAGGGATTTTTATTCACGAGGACTGTCTAAGAATAAACGGGGCAACATAAAAAGTTCCGTTATTTTGGTATCCGAGGGAGGGATGGAGCTTAGCAACTCTCTCCGCCTCGAGCGTTTCGGAAGCCTCGTGAATCACATACACGACGAATTTCACGTGAACTTTCCATCAATTATTCCAGAGGACATTATTTGCACCTTTTTTTTCAATCTCTTGATACCAACAAAATGGCCAATTGCGTTTTCGTGCTTTTGGCATTTGATTATTGTTCCGATTGTTACAGCAATTTTCAAAAATATCGACCAGTCGGTCGAACGCACCTCGAATTTTTGAAGGAGAAATATTTTCACACCGTTTGACAGACCGAG
Organism: Hyposoter didymator; assembly: GCA_037952995.1. Taxonomy (NCBI): domain Eukaryota; kingdom Metazoa; phylum Arthropoda; class Insecta; order Hymenoptera; family Ichneumonidae; genus Hyposoter; species Hyposoter didymator. The sequence continues at coordinate 15,142,174 of JBAJMU010000003.1, forward strand.
ATGAAAAAAATCAGGCCCACGGGGAAAATTGGCACAAATCAGCCCAAACTTTTTTTATTTCGATCCGATAAATCCTCCGGACAAATTCGACCCTATGAATGCACAGCTTTCTCTGTCGCACGCGGTACGTGCCGACTACTGATTCATAACCCTAAATTATTCTTTCTCTATCTTTCCGAACACAATCTGCGATGATTCGGAAACTGCTGAATGAGTAAGACGGTAAACATGACCTTCGTTTGTTTACGAATCTTTTCCTGCACTTTGACACAAACCAGCCATTTCGAAAAAATAATGAATTCCGATGAAAAATTTTAAAGAAAATTTCAAAAGCACGAAAGCAGAACGATAAAGCTTGATCCATTTTATAATTTTGATCAATTTTCCACTTCGAATTTGGTTAATTGCATCCCGAATCGACAGGGAAGCCGAAAACACCTTTTTGCTTATTAATTACAAAAGAAACTCGATAAATAGAAATCATACGACTCGAAAGGTTGTAAGTTTCGATGAAAAATTGAACGTGGATTCTCCCTTACATATTTGTGCTACTGAGTTCGTGCGTGTAACACGTACAAAACGTTCAAAAAACATCGAGCCATCGCGGTACAGCGTTCTTTCGCTCGGTCGTTCGAGAATCGCCGAGAAGGCAATTTTCTTGCTCATCATAATAACAATAATAATAATAAATAATAATAATAATGATTATGTTGATTTATCTGAGTTTGAATGTTGATAAAAAAGCTAAAGACACATGGCAACGAAAAGCTCGAAAACAGCTGACGCGTGGCTCTAGTGGAGATTGGACAGTGGCTCTTCTATCGGTTCATAGTTCAACTAAATTGTATTTTGCCCATGCGCGTCCGGAAGCAACAAGCCCACGAGGAAACTCGTGGATTTACTTTTTGACTTCTTGCTTCCAAACACGTCGGTTTAAGGATTTTTAGTACCTACGAAACTTGTTAATGTTGATGCTTCAATAAATAGCTTCCCGATCGTCGTAAAATTTGTATCACGATCTCCTGAATACTTCATTAAAAAAAAAATATACCAAATTTTAAAAATTCAATCTTTCACCTTGACGGTTGAAATAAAAAATGATGGGAAAATGTTTTTGCATGAAATATTCGAGAGGACGTTCACGACGATCAGGAAGCTCGTTATCAAAAATGAAATTTTTGGAACAATTTTTTAAATAAATAATAAAAATGTTTGTCAACAAACTTCGTTTCGTTTCCGTTGCGCTCTCAGGATATTGTAGATATTTAAAAATAGGAAAAAAAAAACATCATGACTACGTTTAGTTTATTAATGTTAATTGTTCGTTAACGAGCTCCCTAATCGTCGTGAAATTTTTACACGATTTTTAAAACATACAAAAACGCAATAAATTTTCTTATCATTTGCGATCCGGGACTCAGCATCCTTAATTGCAGATATTTCGTTTCTTTTCAACTTGCAATTTAAACTCGTCGGAATTTGCGGCGCAGATTCTTAACCAGCGAGTTTTTGTTGGAACTCGTACACAAGCGACGCACAGTTCAAACTTCCATTAGTTAGATAACATGGCGACAAATAACTCTAGCGTGTCTATTCGAATATCACTTTCTGTTGTAGAAATCTTGAGGAAACTTTTATCCTTATTGGTACATAAAATTTCTTATTCGTGTTCGAGGTCACCTTGACGACAGTAATAAATCTCAACGTGACTCGATGGCGAATATATTTCGTTGGTAGGAATTGATCAAAACACTGATCCCAGCAACCCGCTCAAAATCATTTTTATCGACGCTTCCATTTTTTTTTCGAATTACTTTCCATTCTTCGCTGACTACGAGTCACGAATTTTTGTTGTTGCGTCTTTATGAGATCCTTGAGTAAAATGATTCGGAAAAAAAATTGTACGTCGCATTCCATGCACCGAAAATCTTTCGTTTCCATTATCAACTTGATCATTTTTGGAATTCCATTCTCTTCGTTACATTCGGACAATGAGCTCGTGGCTTTTTTTTTTTAACCGAGCTCTTTCTCGATTCTCCGAGGAGCCGCTCGTTCCCCTTGAGAATGAAAACTCTTTGACTTCTCGATTTCACTTCGCAAAGACGAAAAAGATCCACGATTGTTTGAATTTTGGAAACAGGTGCACAATCTGAAAAATCCAAGTCCGAATATCGAATTTGCCGTGACGACCGTGTCTCCTAAACCCTTCGAGTGCACACTGGGTCATTTTGACCCCAAACATTTTTTGTCACCGATTGTTCGGCATTTAACTTTCGTTTTCGTAGACAAACAAAATTTAACCCATAAAATGTGGACGAATTACCACAGAAAACAACTCTACAAACAAAAAAACCGATTTTGTATTTGGATCCTAGAAAAAATCGTTTCATTGTCCTTACCGCAAATATTGGATGAGAATCACGAGTTCTGTTCGCGAAGAAACAGAATTTCGTTGCATTCCAACGATGCAAACTTGAACGTCTCAAACTCTTTTAAATCGTGTTGAAATGTAACCCGACTGGTTTAATTTATGTGTCAATAAATTGACCTCGCGGTAGAGTGCGATGCAGCCGGACACGCCATTGCATTTTCTGGAATGGCTGTGTGTAGCGCGACGTTTGGCCTCCGATCGGCTCTCAAGATCAGATTCTAGTTTTTTAATCTTCGTTCTTACTGTTCACTGACTTTGTCAATGAGAAATATTGCAAAAGTCGTGCGATTACTTGGAATTCGAAAACAAAACCACGACTCGCAAAATTAGAGAATTTTTCAAATGATTCGAAATATTTTTTCCAATATTGAAAAAAATAAAAAGAAATGCCGTTAATTTTATTTTATTAGGGACAGCATGCGTCACACGATTCGTTGTAATATCTCAAAGCCATGACGAAGCATGACAAAAAAAGATTAGCTACATTACAAATGGTCCTCGACACGAAAAATTCGATAATTTTCAATTCCCCCATCATTCTAAATCGTTTTGACACTTGGCTATTGAAAGGAACCCGGAAAAAATGCTCACCCTTCTCCATAGATTAATATCGCCAATAAATTTAAAGCCCGACGAGGAAAATCCTGAATTTTCGGGTTTCTATTCAACGATCAAAATAATAACGTCGTCGATTTTAACAAAATCGAAAAATGGACGACTGCTCTAATTTAGAGACGCGCGGCAGTCTTGACGCCAAGTATTAAGGTATAACTATCGCAGAATGGGTTGATTTAGGATTTTCTTGAAATTTAGTGTAAATATTCTTGACATTAAAACGAACAACTTTCCTATGAGACGAAACATTTTCTGCCGTCTAGAATTTGAGATATTTCATTTCCAATTTTATATTTTTCCCATCTAAACGCATGTAAATTGAAGTCGCGTTTCTTTTGTTTTTTCTTGCAACTTTTTTAACGAAACGTCACTTCAATTTACATGCGTTTAGATGGGAAAAATATAAAATTGGAAATGAAATATCTCAAATTCTAGACGGCAGAAAATGTTTCGTCTCATAGGAAAGTTGTTTGTTTTAATGTCAAGAATATTTAAACTAAATTTCAAGAAAATCCTAAATCAACCCATTCTGCGATAGTTATACCTCAAAAAGAAAAGTTCGAACCGACAAGGCGCCGCGTGTCTATATATATATACATATATATATATCCACGAGATTAGGCCTTTTCCGTTATGTTCGAATAAATTAATCTCGTCAGAAATTTGAGCGCAATTTTACCCTAAAAATAAATTCTTTAGGATCATCGTTCTGTATATGGTGGAAGATCGTTACTTCAGTGACGTCCGAGATATCGCTCTGACCGCGATATCCTCGACGGAAACTCCGTCGTTTGTAACGAACCTAATGATTTGAAAACATTGGAGCGCCGTAGCTATGATTTTCAAGAAAAAATAAAGAAAACTTGACTGCTGTGATGATTCGGAGCGTCACAATGGTCTTCGGAATTTGACGCGAACAATATGCATCTGTATCTCGGGCTCAAATGTTAATCTTTTCGCTAATTACTTTTTGTTTAATTTTGAAAATCATTACAATTTTTCATCTCGCAAGTTTTTAGATACTAAAAAGAATCAGTTTATGGGGCTGACGGAATGTATTGAATGAAAACAATGAGCTCAAGGAAAAACAGGATTTAGTTATACGTTCTAACGATACAAACTTCAGCATTATTGTATCTGTAAAGGTCTGACGTGAAAGGCTCGTCAATGCGGAACCGTCCCACGGTTGGCCATTAATAAAGAGCCAAGTTTCCGATTTTGCGATCGGCACGAGTCGCGACCATCAGGCGCCTGGCGTTGCCAACACTTTGCCATTTGCGCGCAAGTAATTACTCTCGGAAACGATCGTCCACGACTTGATGGGAAAGTGCATGGAAATACCAACGTTTTAACTTTTTTTTCCCACTGGATTGGAAACTTACATTTCGAAAGCGAAGACGTGGCTGCTTTTCGGTTTTTCAACGTCAGCTACGAATCGTTCGTCTTCCGGTGTCGCTTCCCCATCATTCTGGAAATTTGGGACAAGATTCGAGGAGACGAGGGCTTTTTGGAAAATATGTGGAAAAAGAAACTTCATGTTCCTTCCCATAGACAGTCCATGGGGAGTTCAATCTCTTTGAATAAAAATATTTACTGCAGGAATCGACTGCTCCGAATTCTAAACAAATGATTTTCTCGTAACTGCCAACGAAAAATTATAAATTTCCATTCTCTGTCCAACTTGAAAATTCAATGAGTCATTTCAAAATGTAGATTAATGGTAAACGCGAGTTTGAAGATTATTTGAGAACAAAAAGAACGAGCGGTTGGTCGAATTCGAATTTGGAGAAGAAAAAAAAGTCACAGTGACTTTTCAATGATGAAAAAAAATTAGAAAATTTCGTCATTTTTTTTAATTTCCTAATGAGCATATTTTTCGAATCAACAGGAAAATTTCCAACGATATTTCTTTCCGTGGCTGAAGCCGCGGGGACTACTGGTTAATTATAAATATATAGTCACTCTGGATGTGCCGATAAGATGAAGTTCGAGTAGCAAGCGTGGCGCTCCGGGCAAGAGAGCCAATTAACTATCGTTTCGTGTGGTGGGGAAATTCTCCTCGTTTCCCCAACTCCAGAAATTCTTTTATAGTTCGATGTGGTCGACTGTTTCTCTCGAGGCACCGAGTCTGGAATTAAATTTGACGATATCTCGAATTTTAAATTACACTCGAGTTCGAAACGATGGAGTCCAACGAAAAATACTTTTTCGATTCATTGTTTGTTCCATTTCAAAAACCATGACAATTTCCATGCTGATTTTGTCTTTCGATTCTATAAAAAATCGTTTTATTTTCCTGGCCACATGTCGAATAAGAATCTTGAGATCTGCCCAAGAAAAAAAACGGAATTTCGTCGCGTTCCAACGACGCAAACTTCAACATCGCGAATGTGTCTATTCTATGCAAATAAAAAATGTATACGAATCGACACGCGATTTCTGGAAAACCCACGATACAACTATTCCACTATAATAGTAAAACGATCACGAACACACATAGAAAAAAATTGATTGGCTGGGTGTGAGTTTTGTGTCGATAGATAGACTTGAGAGCCAGCGTCTCCATATTTTTACATGGATTCCAAGAAATTATCATCCATTGAGAAACATGAATAAATTATCATGAGTGACATGGTAATGAGTGAGTCGAGTTAATTGCCATTCTCGAAAAAACACAGTTGTTACGAAAATTGGCTCGTATTTAATTCCAACAAAAATCATTTTTTTCCCTGAAGCAATCTCCACATTCTATCGATACTAACAAAACAAAAATATCGGTAGAAACGATTTTTAAAATCGATTTATGATCCCTGAGCTTTTTAAGGTATAACTATCGCAGAATGGGTTGATTTAGGATTTTCTTGAAATTTAGTGTAAATATTCTTGACATTAAAACGAACAACTTTCCTATGAGACGAAACATTTTCTGCCGTCTAGAATTTGAGATATTTCATTTCCAATTTTATATTTTTCCCATCTAAACGCATGTAAATTGAAGTCGCGTTTCTTTTGTTTTTTCTTGCAACTTTTTTAACGAAACGTCACTTCAATTTACATGCATTTAGAGATGGGAAAAATAGAAAATTGGAAATGAAATATCTCAAATTCTAGACGGCAGAAAATGTTTCGTCTCATAGGAAAGTTGTTCGTTTTAATGTCAAGAATATTTACACTAAATTTCAAGAAAATCCTAAATCAACTCATTCTGCGATAGTTATACCTTAAACCTCCGTGGTGACCAGGGGTCAAAATAACCCCGAGCGCAACTTTGACCTAGAATTACTACAAAAGTTATTGGAGCTTGAGACGCGGTTGGCCTTCTCTTTCCAACGGTGCTCTGGCTATTCGAATTTTTTTTTCCGACACATTCGTTCTCTGCTGATTTTTTTCGCCATTTTGAATATTGGATAAAAAAATGTTCTCTCGATATTCTTATTTGGAAAGGTTTAGATTAATTTCCTGAATTTTTATCTGACGTTCGCGCGTAACGATTTAGCAACGTGGCAAGCGTTGAAACAGGGCTGGGGTCTTTCCATGATACTGAAGTTTGCATCGTTGCAATGCAACGAAAAATCTCTTTTTATTTATTATTTTGATAAATAATTGACTCGTTCCAATTTTTCTAGTAAATTTACTTTTCGAATGGCGAAAAAGACTTTCTCGTTATTGTTGACAAACACTGTATGAAAATTTGGTGCGATGCTACAAAAATAATGAGTTTTCGTTGCATTTCATCGATGCAAACTTCAACATCATGTCTTTCCGAGACCCCGTATGATCAGCGACCTGTTTCTAGAACGTCCCAAAATGGAGGGTTAATATTTTTGAGTCATTTATTATTTTTTGTCTCCATGCTGATTTCTAGCCTCGATGAAAAATCGACACCCGGTAGATGAGAAGGTATAAATGTATTTGAAAGCCTCGGATTATCTTTCGTACACTTGCCAAACGTGTAATCACGGATTGATGTGTAAATACTCAATCAGGGAGGTGTGGAGGCCGAAGATGAGCATGCCGAAGGGGTAGACGGAAGTTCGTTATCGATATACAAGTTACGCGCGTGGATAAGGATCACTCACGTGAAATCACAGATAGGACTTGGCTCGAGAGAACGTTAGTCTCAAATGAAAATACTAAGCTGAACAGTTGAGGCGCGGTCTTCGTCTTGAACCGCAAGTTTGAAAAATCCAAGTAAAATGTGATAGTCCAACGGAGTGCAGAGATTTCAATCGCTAAGAAAGAGAGAAAAGGACTTGAGTGTTCGGGACACTGGGGCAAAGGGCTTTTTTGTTTGTTTGGAAAATCACGTTTCGTTGAGTCAAAATTATCAAAAATGCCGAAAATGAAATAAAAACGGATTGAGAACGAGACTAAAAAACAGAGAGTAACGCACGCGAGAATAAATAACTAGACGAGAAGATTTTGCATTCGCGAAAAGCTCGAAGATGAATGTTAAGAGTGACGAAGCGATGTACCGTGGGTACGCCCACGATCCGGTGGCGAACGGTCAGTTCGGTGGACAATTGCCGAACAAATGCTGGTCAACGACGAGAGGTTCGATCGATGTCGAAGATTTGGCAATGTTTTTTGGGGAAAACCGTGAGCCCCGAAGCGTACAGAGATCAAATACGAGCGTGAATCACCGCGTTTACAGAAATCGTAACGCGCCATTTCCGGTGGCGAGGAATTTGTCGAAGCCTTATGAGCGTCGAGATTCGAACAATGGATCGACTTATGGGAACGCGAATAATTATTACGCTTGCGAATTCGTCGGGCGTTGTTATCGGGAGTGCGAACGAAATAATGTCTTTACATCGATGAATTGTCAGGTGGAAAATTCCACGAGGCTTCCAAATGGAAACGACGAGGAGATTTCACCAAAAATAAACGAAACGAGAACAAAAGATTTCGAAAATCGATTGCCACTCGGTCTCGGTTTGCCCTGCACCGAGCAACAATGGCTCGCTTGTCCAGCCACGAATTGTCCAATTTATGATTGTCTCGGCAATCCGCCTATCGATGCAAATACATTGCCAATTACGCTCAATCAAAATGGCTGGAACAATCGTCATGACATCACGTACTTTGGACCTGTCCCACCCCCGTGTATCATCAACGAGCATCCAGATGCCAATTTTCATCTTGGTTCTCTTTATCCTTCTTATTATTCAGAAAGCCACGAAGAACAACAATATTTCCAAGATTTTCTGTGAGTGCCAGACTTTTTTTTCTCTGTACCCACTTCCGTTTCTTTTTTCTCTCTCTCGATTCTCAAATCGACACAACGGTGACCCACCATTTTTCTTATTTTTCAGTCTGAGTTATTTTCTTCCTCGTCAGAACCGACGACCTTTCTTTCAATTCAGGTCTAGAGTGTCGTGATCCATCACTTTCAGTTAATTTCACTGTCCCTTGGTAATGAGCGCGTTATTAGTAAATTTACCAACTCAATTATACGATGTTGATTAAGCAACAAAACGCATTCAAAAAATCAGAATACGAATCGAGTCAATTGTTTCGTATGAATTAGTGGGCGTTACATAATCTTACTTTAAGGTGATCCACAGTTCCATGGTCGATAAAAATCCGGCTGTACGTTTCTTTCGCAGAGGCTTNACATCAGTCGCACGTTATTTCCTGGTCGCCGGAGAAGACCGTGTATATTTTTTTCTTTTCTCGAAACATCGACGAAGAAAAACGTGGATCTTTGCTTATCGGTTATCTCCCTTGCACTCATGCAACTGATAGATCGTCTTGAGAGCTGCTCGAGTCAAATCAGGGCCGTAGTAAAGGTCGACGATGCTGCATTCTTCTCCATAAGAAGAAAACAAAAAAATTGGTGCCATACGTTTGTCAAAGAAACGATAGTTTTTATTTCCATGGTTTTTCTATTGTGTCACGACAATTGTACAAGAAATGAGAGTAACAAAATGTGGGGCCAGAACAATAACGCGATAATATTATTTTTACTGTGGTTTTTATTATGTCGTTATTAATATGACGCCCATTATGTCTCGTTTTATTAAACAAAGAAATGATCGGCTGATTGATGATAAAAATGCATTCCACATGCTTGAAATATTTTAAAACGACGCATTGCTTCACGCAATATCAAGATTCAATATAGATCGAAAGTCTCACACGTTTTGTTTTTTTTTCTGACTCTATCGAATACGATACTGCGATTGAAATCTTTAATATTCATTCTGGCCGCTCTTTCCCACGCCTCTAAATTCTTCAAATATTCCATAACTTTCAATTATACATGCGCTTGGAATAAAATCTCAACTATACATGATTTTTTACAACGCAGCGTCGCTGCACGCAATCGATTTTTTTGTCGTAGTAGTTTAACATGGCGAGGAAAATATTTTTCAATTTTTTCCATTCGAGGAAAGATTTTTCGATTTCAAATGCTTGGAGGTTGGAAATGTTTGAGATCGGAATTCCTTTGCTCTCCCATGTTGCGAGCCTCATTGTTCGTCGTCGTTTACACACTGTTGGCTCTGGTATTATTTGTATTTCAACTCCTCAATTTATGATAATTGGTTTTTTTTTCGATTTAATTTTCAAACGAAAATTTTGGAGGAATTAATATTTTTTCTCGTTCACACAAGTCACAACTTCTCTTCGAATGGCAAACCCTAACAGCTATCTCGCTGACCACACGATTCTTTGATTTCATAATGGAACTTAAAGGAGACTAACGATCCAATGAGTTTGAAGCTCAATTGAGGAAATACATTGCCTCGTGTCATTGAACTCGCGATAAGTCATTTTTCGAGTGACGATACTTCACTGAATTGAATTACGTTTTGAAATACATAAAAGAATTGACTCGGAGCTTTCCACACCATCAGGGACGTGTGACACGCGCCGTCGAGTCTCATTCTCGCACGCCAGAGTATCAGTTTTATTGGAACTCGATCTACACGTGATATAACAAAAAAAAATGTGTTTTATTCGCTTTAGTAATCTCCAAGTTTTGAAACAAGTTTTTATACTTATCAAGAATGCCTCGATATTTCGTCGTTTCGTTATTCATCCAAATCAGCTCCCAACGGTGTTGAGAAAAAATTTAATTTTCCATCTTTTTTTCTACCAAACTATCGAAAAGGATTTTCAAAAAATTGTCAAATTTATCACAAAGTTTTGATAGAAAAATATTTCCATGCATGATTTCTATATTTTTTGAACAACGTTCGAATATTTTCGTCGATTGAAATTTGTCGAATTGCTGCGATTTATAAAACTCTGCGTAAAAAAGGGAAACGATTAGAAAATTTGTCAAGCTTTCGAACTCAATGAATTGGAATTATTTTTCAAGTGCTGACTACACTCGAAATTAAAATTGTTACTGGACTTGCCATTTATAGATTTTTCTCATTTCTAATGGATTTTGGTTATCGATTGTTTTACAGGAGCAATGAAAAGCGGAAAGAAAAATCGAGAGATGCGGCGAGGAGTCGACGCAGCAGAGAGACCGATATATTCACAGAACTTGCAAGAGTTTTGCCAATTGCCCCGGAGCAACCTGCTCATCTGGATAAAGCGAGTGTCATGAGACTCGCAATTGCTTATCTAAAAGTTCGCAGTGTTATTGATGCTCGTAAGTCTCGATTTGGTCCATTCTTTCGTTTGGTTTCTTCTCCCTTGTTGCTGCTTTACTCGATGTCGTACTAAATGAAATTTCGATTTAACAACAGTGGAGGAACCGGTCGTTCCATGTCCCTCATCGACGGGGATGGATTCTGATTTCCCGAGGGCACTCGACGGTTTCATGCTCGTTCTATCGAGCAACGGTGACATGGTGTATCTGTCCGACAACGTCAGCGATTACCTCGGCGTTACGCAGGTTTGTAAACAAAAAGTAGAAAGCCACGAACGTGCAATTGAAACTAACGAAAAAAAAGTCGGAAATTTGGGGGAATTTGCCAACGGACTTGATCCTTGTAATAATTGAGATAAATAAAAAAAGCATACATCGAATTTACTCTTTGAATTCTCGCAACGATTATATTTGTACAGCTGGCATTTATTACGAACCCAAATTTCGATTACGTCGATAACGTTCCAAATAATATCGTTGTAAAAACGATATTTACTATTTTTAACTCTTTTTCTCAAATTAAGTGAATTTCGCACATTCCCAATGATGAATGATTCAAGAAAATGGATTATCACTTGAAAACAGATGGAAATGATGGGCCAGAGCGTTTACGAGTACAGTCACCCGTGCGATCACGACGAACTGCGCGAGTGTTTGTCGATGAAACCGAGTGACGTCAGAGAAAAACGACCGTGCAACTTCTTTCTCAGGCTCAAGTGCACTCTCACCAGCAAAGGAAGAAAAGTCAATCTCAAGAGCGCATCTTACAAGGTAATGTGATAAAACCTTTTTTTTCTTCATTTTTAAACAGAACAAAGTTGCTGCTAGTGCACTCGTTTAGAAATTGTAGAAACAGTCGCACGATGTGGCTCACGAGATATAACAATAACGATCGAATCGATGCAAACTACGGCTTGAACGTTTTTCCAAAAATTATAAATACCATCATTATTTCCTTCATTTACCTTCATCGCGATTGTACAGTTTTTTCGAAAATTTATTCCATTCTTAAGTTTCCAATGAGGTTTTTTATTTTTGCTACATTTTTTGTTACTCATTCGGTTTCCGAATCGTTTTCTAAATAAAACTTTGCAAGGATCGAGAGTAAATCGTGTCAACGAAACGATAACGATGATTTTTTGATTTTTAGGTAATTCATTGCACCGGACGTGCGATGGGAATGTGCGAACCGACCATCGTTAAAACCGATAACGAGGGGTTACCTTCTCGGGAGGATGAATCGAGCGAATACTCGTCAAAGGAAGACGACGATTCTGATATTGTTCCATCCAACGCGAACGGTTGCACGGGCGCGTCTCTTGTCATTGTTGGATCTCCGATTCCACATCCAAGTAACATCGAAATACCCCTTGGACGACAAACATTTTTGTCAAAGCACAGCCTGAACATGAAATTCACATACGCCGATGAAAGGTAAAAGTTTAACTAAAAGTTTTTCCTTTTCTTTTCATTTTCTTAATTTGGTGAAGCATTTTTTTAAAAACAATCGATCATTGCCGTTCATCGGCTTAATTCAAGGTTCCGAACACGAAGGAACTTTCCCCCAGCGGTTGAAAATCATCGAAAAATAAATAAATTATTTCAATAACGCGATCGTTCGAGTTTTTGTACTTAATTCAGTTTCCCAATGAACGAGAAGACTGTCCCAGTTGGTTGACAAATACTGTATGGAAATTTAGTACTCTGCTATAAAAAAAAATCAGTTTTCGTTGCATTTCAACGTTGCAAACTTCAAAATCGTAATGAAATTATTAATATTTTTGTGATCAGCCAAAATAAAATATTGTCACTAATAGAAATCTTGGAATTTTCAGATTGGCTGAATATCTTGGCTGGGCCAGCAACGAACTTCTCGGTAAATCCGTCTTTGAGTTTCATCATGCTCTGGACAACTCGGCTCTCGATAAATCCTTCAAATCTCGTGAGTATTCATCATTGACGAAACTATAAACAGCATTTTTTCACAAAATTGTTGCAACTAATTGCAAAAAGCCGTAGAATCGTAATTCTTATTTTTTCGAATGACGCGTTAACGTTGTGTCGATTCTACTTATTTGTCCTTGTTTCACGAATTCTCATTACTTTTGTCGATGATTCCACGAATTTGCTATTGATTGACGTTGGTTCTGTTATTTTGTCCGTTGTTTCATTTTTTTATCAACGAATCTTTTGATTCATTTGGCAATCTCGATTGTTAAAATTGAGTCTAATACCCAGCAGAATTATTCGCTCGCTCATCAAGCAGAAAGTAGTGCAAACAAGCTTTCAAAAAAATTGAACAAATTAATGGATGACAGGAAAGAAGAATATTGTTAGGAATGTTGAGGGAAGGTCTGCATCCAACAATTTATTCAACGACAAACCTCGTTCTGTGTTCTATGCAATGTTCCATATAATTCCCTTAAGTGCCTTACGTCATTGGCCTATCCCTCAATATAAATGAGGAAAAGTCTCCATAACAGAAATTTATTAATTCGTTCACACTGACCCGAGAGTCAATGGATTCGAACTTTGCGATTATATTTTTTTCCAAACCCCTGCAAAGGGCAAGGAACCCCGTTCGAGTCTGCATCCTCGGAATGCATCGAAATCAGGACACAAAACGGAATAAACAGAAATTGTCATGAATTTTCAATTTAAATAAATCACCGGAAACGAACTCATTCGATACAGACGAAAAAACTTCCTTTTCTGTATTTTTCAAACTTTCCATTTCATAGAGTTTTTGCCATGAAATATGTACCGAGTACAATTTTATCGAACACTCGTTCGTTATCGAAAAATGGAATCCGAAAAAAATGTTGTGCTGTAAAATAATTAAAAGTCGTTTTCCACCGAGGGTTTTCCTTTAGCAAAAAAATTCAGGCTCGACTTGTATTTACAAACATGTATTTACCAACACAGAATTGACATAATTCTTTGTTATTGTCTTTTTTTTCGTTAAGTATTCAGCAAAGGACAGTGCGAAACAATGGCGTATCGTTTCCTGAGTAAAAACGGAGGCTACGCTTGGGTCGTGACACAGGCAACACTGATCCATTGCTCGAAGCAACAGAAGCCAGTCTCAATCGTCTGCGTCAATCACATTTTAAGGTAATTTGACATTTCCTCAAAATTTCTATTCCTTCCTGAATGATAAAATGATTGATAAATTTGCGATGTCACCAGTTTCTGCAGACTCCAAAAAAGTAGAGGAAAAATGAATGAATCTTGCTCACGAAGTTGGAATTTTTAATCTCTGTCACATTCTTTTTTTATAATCACCGATTCGACTCGGGTTTCCTTAGATTAATAGAAGCTCACGTCGTTTTTTCGAAACGAGAGAAATTTACGAATCGCCAGAAATAGAAGAGAGAAAAAATAACATTCAACGCGGATTGTCTCAAACTTCTCAATCGATCGGTTTCTCTCTTTCGTAACAACAATTTTTCAGACCTGATTCGCGTTTTCTTGTTGCCTTGCTTCCGTCAATCGCGTATTCACGACAAAGTTGAGTTTTTTGCGATTAAACGGGAAGAATCCGACTTTGCGATCCGTGCTTGTCGAAAAATTGAGAAAACTACATAACGTGCAACTTTGAGAATAATAGTTTTGAGGTCCTCGAGAAAAACCTAATCAGAGCGTAATCCGCACGACCGAAAACAGAAGGAGTTTGTTGATTGGGACAACGAACTTAATTCTTCTACTTAGTCCCGAGAAACTCGAATGTAACAGGCACAAGATTTCACCGGCTTGTAAACGCCACAACGGCTCGCTCCATTTCCTCTTTTTTTTGGTTAGCGACTCTAAATCAACAAAAAAATCTGCTGCTCCCGTGATTTTTCTTCAATGCTCGACTATTCAGAATAAAAATGCATTAAAAATGTCCCATTCGGAATAAAAAGCTTTCTTGCTCCCTCGTTGTCGTAGATCCTTCCGGAAACTCAATCTACGGTGATATAAGAACTTTTCCTATCTTGCTAAACACCGTGCTTTTATGGGGGACTCCAATAGTTCGGCAGGGAGTGGTTAGGGGAGGAATTCGACGCAGTAGAAATAGGAACAATAAAGGAAGCTCATGGAGATCCTTGGAGATATATATTTATATGGATATTTCTGGGACACATGAATATAAATAAGAAATAATTGGAACTTTTATCGTTTCATCGACGTCTGCCGAGTAAATTCTATCGAAACGAACGAATACGTTTAGAACGATTAGAGCAACAGATTAATTGAAGAAAAACGAATGAGACTTTGTCTCTCATTGAACAAACGGTGAGATTTTTTCGGAAATGAGTCGATACCGGTTCTAGTCCATCGGTAATGTTTGATTTATTGATATTTTCTTGCGAAATAATGTGTCAAGTCGAAAGGGACATATGTCATGTTTATAACGGAAGTAGGTAGTAAATCCTTCTGCTCTCGCCTCACCCTGAGGGGAAAAGAAGAAACGTAGAAACTCGGATTGTGTGACGTCACGTGAATGGTTGCGAGGGATTTTTTCTTTTTTACGCGCCGTCGTAGTATACCTACTCGGGGATGACAGGATCCCCGAAAAAGAGGGAAACCGGGAATAGGAGGGAGAAATTCCTCGAGGGTACTCGGGGGATGGTCCCCAACGTTTCATCCCCCTCTCATCCCACTGGTGAACTACGAGGAAAGGGCGTTATAACGTGGATAAGAGAAAACCGCTGAGAACTCGGAGGGAAATGAGAAAATGATACGGGTGCGTCGTATACGCGTGCGAATCGTCGAAAATTTCAACAGTCCACGGTCAGCCGACCTCCCAACAGTTGCTCTTCCGTCACTCCGCTCCTTCGTTGCGTCTTAGTTTTAGGATAACTGGATATGAAGTTCGTAAAACCTTTCGACGATCGATTCTCACAGGTGTGCCCTGCGTCAACCTTGTCCTGAACAAAATAAGCCAACCATTCGATCAACACGCTACAACGCTATTTTTTTTCGTTTCGAACCAACAAACTCTTGCTCGTTATTCTTGTCATTATAATTACGAAATAATGTCGAAGAAATTTACAGTGACCGATTCGTGTTTCCCCTTTTTTTTGCTCCCACGAAATATCAAAGTGAAACTGATTTTTTAATAGTTTATGAAAAAACTGTGTGACGTAAACATCAAAATTGTGTAATTCTCATAATGTAACAGTGACTTTTACGATTGGAAATATTTTCTTTCACGGTCAAAGTGTCAAAAATTCTTTGGTGCTCAACGCGATCTCAGAATGTGACGATACATGACGAAATTTTACGTCGAATATTTGTTCCAATGTTTTTCACCATCCTCGGAGATATTGCATCAGTTTTTGTTCATTGCACCATTTATCTAGTGAACTGTTCAATGTCGAGCGACATTTCATTATTGTTGGTGTTTTTTATTTCACTTTTTCTAAACGTTTGGAATAATTGGACGAATTTTTGTTGTTTCTCGATGAACTTGCGTAGCGTTCGTGCAACTTTTTTTTTTTTGGCTTTGAATCATTTTTCTTTAATCTGGAAAATACATCGACGTGACAATTGTCCTAAAACAGAAAAATTATCGAAAATAAGCGAAAGAAACGATTTCATTGGAATTTCAAGTGCTCGCAACCGTTACTTCATGCATTTGCATTCAGTGCGTTCCTTCATATTTTTTGCCTTTCCATTGTCCGAATGAAAACGAAAATATTAGTAACGGAATTATATTTTGAGAAATAATTTACAAAAAGTACTTTTCGAAAAACACGTCGGGAATATTTTTATTAGCAAAATTGTGAAATGATGCAATTTTTTGAAAGATTTATATCATTTCGAACTTTCTAAGGATCAACATCAAAGGACGTCCTCGACTAACAACAGTTCGATAAATTATTTGAAAACGTCGTAAGAAACAAAATTTTCGAATAAATGAACAAATATCGTGAAGTTTTGTCGGTCAGGCCGCGAGACTGGAGAGAAAATTCGGTGAATTACGTGAATGAATTATCTTGAATTTTGGTGAAGGTGCAAAAATAATAATTTGTCATTAAATTCTGTGAAATATTCTCGTTGATAGAAATATTGATCGAAGCCTCAGGGAAATTGAAGGAATGATGGCTCGATTGATCTCGGAGTTATGACGTATTTATTTGTTTGTCTAGTAAGGGAAATAACGTATCGCGAGGAGAAATGTCTTGCTGTGCTGTTGAGGGGGGGATTGGGAAGAGTGCGCAGGGGTTATTACGCCTCAGGCTAGAGGGGCCATCGCTCCCCCTCAGTCGCAGTTTTGCACGAGCACGTGCTGTTCCGCTCTGAACTGGGTCGATAACCCCCTCCTCCCTCCCCGTCCTCGCCATAATGTCTTTCAACCCTCCCAACTCTGTACGAAATCGAGAGTGAAAGCGAGAGGGAAATTCCTCCTGAGTGAACAAGAGGGAAAGTAAAATACTCTCAATCGATATTTTATATACGTCTGCTCAAATAATACGACGACCATTAATAATCCTGCATAAAGCTTTCAACGTATCGTTTGTATCCTTTACTAATTTTTTTTCATATACTTGATTTTCCCATGAACCGAAATTTTTTCCAAGATGCTACCGAAGCCAGACAGAAATTACATCAAATATTTATAACACTACGAAATCGACTTCAAATTAATGACGATATAATAAAATTCGAAAATTATGACCGATGCAAAAAACTGTAATCTCGGACTAAATTCCATGGTTCATCCAAATTTTCATCCGGACCGTTGCTCAGTTTTCTTCCAAGAAGTCGTGTTTCTTAAGGTATAACTATCGCAGAATGGGTTGATTTAGGATTTTCTTGAAATTTAGTGTAAATATTCTTGACATTAAAACGAACAACTTTCCTATGAGACGAAACATTTTCTGCCGTCTAGAATTTGAGATATTTCATTTCCAATTTTATATTTTTCCCATCTAAACGCATGTAAATTGAAGTCGCGTTTCTTTTGTTTTTTCTTGCAACTTTTTTAACGAAACGTCACTTCAATTTACTTGCGTTTAGACGGAAAAAATAGAAAATTGGAAATGAAATATCTCAAATTCTAGACGGCAGAAAATGTTTCGTCTCATAGGAAAGTTGTTCGTTTTAATGTCAAGAATATTTACACTAAATTTCAAGAAAATCCTAAATCAACCCATTCTGCGATAGTTATACCTTAGAGAAGAACCAAAAATAAAAAACCGCGAAAAAACTGTCAGGATTTTACGAGCAGACGCGCAAGAAACCAGACACTGTGGATTTTGTGGAGAATAGTTTTAAATCCGTTTAAGGATTTTATTCCCCTGACCGATTTTTATCCATTCCGGGACTAAATTGATTTACAAAGTTACCAGGACCGAAAGAATGATGAATATTAATATTTCATTCATCGAAAGTCTTGGCTCATTTGAAAAAGCGTTTTTCCGACACAGAATAAATAGAGAATCAAAGAAATGAAGTACGTTGTTTGAGGTGTTGGCAATTCTATGATAAATAATAGACACGAGGGTAGAGCGGTGTAAGGTGAGCCCGAATTAGCTGTAATGAAAACACATGCGATGAGGAAGGGACGAGAAAGAATACACTGAGAGGGCCAAGAGAGCTTGGCGAATCGAGTAGGATACCCAACTCTTAGCTGGAACTGCACACTCTCGGCTTGACACACCGAGTTTCCGTTTCTTTGTCACACATGTTGCTAATAATTTTCACTTTGTCATCGTAAACCCGAAAATCATTTGTCATTTAATGGCAACACTAAACTATACACATGAAAGAAATTTTGATTACTGGAAACTTGGCCAGGGAAACGACTTTGAATAACGAAATAGCGAGCTGCTCGTGTTGCTATCCGCCAAGTACAAACAAAAAAAAAAGGTTTCATTTCTTCGCACTCCTTTTATTGTTTCTCTTATTCGGGTGGCGAGAAAGCTCCGGCTCGTCAGAGTGTAATGTTCGCTCCCAATTTTCTCTCTTTCCCAAGCATAAAAGAATAAATAAGAAGAAGGTATTTTCTGTCCTGACCGATAATAAACAGACGCGCACGTGTTCTCGCAATAAAACGCACCAGAGGACTATTCCGATTTCTTCTCTGATTATTCTGCCTTTCTATCCCTTTTTCCTTCGCTCTCTTTCTTTCTCTCATCTTCGCGCACTCCCCGCTTTTTTATTCCGTGGATCACTTGGCAAATACCGAAATAAACTGACTCGTGAGGACAGTGGCGTCGAGCGAGAGCCGCGCAGACTTCTTCACGGAGATTATTATCGTATGTACTCTTATACCACGAGTACCAAGTATTCCACTTCACGAGACCCAATTCGTGCAGCTTTAAAGACACATTCGTATTTTATTTGCCAAAAAAAACAAACTTGACATAAAAACGGAAATTCGTCTTCGTCCTTTTGATAAATCCGGCAAGATCAATCCAAAACCTCGAACCGTCGCACTCTCTGATTAATCTTATCGTTCTTCGACAAAACGTTTTCTAACAGTGAGCTCCTAAAGGCTGCTCCGTACTTTTGACGGAAAGAATTCAACAAATTTGAGATTTCCCAAAAAATATGAAGAATCTTTAAAAAACAAAAATCTCTTTCTCGTACTTTCCATTGAAAATGAAGAGCGTTGACAAAAATTCTGCTAAAAAACACTAGAAAACCGTGTAGATGATTTTTTCCTCCAGTGTGCTCCAGCCAAAGTTGAAAACTCACGTTCCCTCTATTATTCCAAACATGGTTTGACGCTTTTTTTCTTTCACTTGTCAAACTGGATACCCAACACCTGCAGGAGTGTATGAAACACGCGGTTCCACTCCATGGAACCTTTTTCTACCAACTATCCACGCAGTGTGTTGACCTTAAAGTCCAACTTGAAAGCTAGCGTAGGCTGCTTGAAAAGAAAGCCAACAAAAAGTGTACTCAGAGTTGAAATGCTACACGCATCGTAACCCAAAACTTGGAGAATTCGAGTATTTCCCTTGTATTTTCGTTGTTTTTTATGTTTGACGTTTGCTACGAAAAAGCTCCGAGAGTAACAATGTCAGAAGAAGGAATTAACGAATATTACGCCTCGGAGTTGAGTCTCCTCGATCGAGGGCCAACAACATAAAGAGGTTTGCTAATATCGCTCACTACGAATTCCTCAAGCTGTTGACAATAGCGAACAAGAAGACTGTGCGTGTGGGTTACGAGTGTCGCGCATAGAGATGGAGCTTTATAAAGAGAACGAGACTCGTCGTGCACGTTACATGATTTGTACACAGAAACACGAGGCTATACTCGTTTCGCGGCCACCATATTGGTCATGAAGTGTGACCGAGACCGAGTGAGGTAGACGAGAGAGAAAAAGAGACAGAAAAAGAAAGAAAGAAAGAGCGAGAAATAATCGAGTGTACACGAATGGGGAAGAGGAAAAAGCGTCACAATCAAGAGTGAGAGGGGAGGGGGGCGGGGAGGAAAGAAGAGAAGAGATCGAAACGAGAGGAGAGTGATTCGGACAGTTCGTGTACGGGTGCATTTACAAAGTAGATTCGCCCAACCTAATTCGCGAACGTTGAGGATCGTCGAGCAGTATTTCGCGATTGGGTCTCGAACCATAATTCAGAATGTAAACAATGTAATTAATATTGAAAAAAAAAAATCAATAATTAGACAAATGATTAAAATTTTTATAAAAAATTAAAAACTTCGGAAACAATCATAATAAATATATTATCACGGTTGGAATGTCGGTCGGAAAATGATACTCGTATATAAAGGAACGAGAGCAAGCCTCGATATTGCTGATTGACGAAGATGAGAATGTTTTTCGACATGTGACTTTTTTTTCATCTCAACATTAGACACACCACACTCGTCTTTATTATTTGTCACGTGTTTTCTTTTCGTTGTTTTTTTCTTTCGTTTAAAATACGAGAGAAAAATCGTCAAAACGAACGATCAGTGACGTACAGAATATTACGTAAGTGCGAAAAACACCAGAGAACACTTTCATGACAGTGAGTTCGAGCGACGACGAAAATCGATTTTTCTTTCAGTTCAGTCTTCGAACGGATTCGAACGTCTTTGTCGTTTGACGTAAACACAACGTGTCAGTCGTTCGTTTAGATTTCTTCGTTTTTTTTCGGCCGAGAGAGCGGTATTTTCCACGATAGATTTGAGAAAGAGAACGAGAGAGGGAAAGAGAAAGATAGACCACGCGAGTAGTTGGAAGCGCGTGATACTCGTTTGTATATAGCGTTCTATATTTTTAAACTCGTAAAGCGCCATCTCTCTGTGGGTACATTCGCGCGCACGCTTCTTCGGAGACGCCTACGCACCCAAATGTTTTTTTTTCCCCTTTAATTACGATCCGCAATAATAAATCAATACGAAAAAATAGAGTGTAATTGAGCATTTATAATTTTTAAGGTACCCCTCCCGCTTTTTTACTTCGCTACTTTTCGTTCAACGACCCTCGAAGGAACCTTAACGAGATTTACGAGTTTCTTTATAGTTTCTTATTTAAAAAAAAAACTCTAAT
The DNA here is from genome assembly GCA_037952995.1 of Hyposoter didymator. Lineage (NCBI taxonomy): Eukaryota > Metazoa > Arthropoda > Insecta > Hymenoptera > Ichneumonidae > Hyposoter > Hyposoter didymator. The sequence continues at coordinate 15,163,330 of JBAJMU010000003.1, forward strand.
GAGTGCCAAAGACTTATTTTTACTTTTTTACCATTTTGTAATCGAGTCAAACAAATCGCCACATAATAATTTCGTAATACACTATATTAGATAAAATACAGTGTAAACAAGAATCTTGGCAACTTGTGGTGGAAGGAAAAGTCATATTTGGTCACTATAAATGAAATTGAACAAGAATTTCAAAATATACATGAAAGTTTATGCCTAAGGAAACCATTACTGGTAAAAATAAAAAATTATCCAATAGAGAAAAAAACATTGATTCTGATCGTAAACATTTCAGCTATAAATCGTGTTTCTAATTTTTTCGAATGAAAGGCAAACTTAACGTAATGATGGATAAGAGCGACGAACAGCTTATTGTTTCTAGTTTTTTTTTGTGCGGCGACGTTCGTTTTTTTGTATGCGAAATATCCGAGGTTCACAACCGCATAATTTCGTTAATGAATCCTCTCGAAGTCTCATGAATATATTTTTCACCATGTTGTACTTTCAACCTTGTGTGTTTAGTGTGGAATGAAAAAAACGTTGAAAAGTCTGTTCGGACTGATGAAAGTTACGAAAAAAAAGAACGTGGTCGTTTTCAGCTCAAAGATCTCCTTAACAAGGTTAAAAAACATAACACATGCAAGTTCAACTGCTAAGGAATTGAGCACGAAGTAGCAGCAAAGAATAACGTGGATTAATTAGAGAGAAACGAAGATCGAAAAACGTCACTCGACGCACTGAACTGTTTTTTTATTTGTTAGAAGCTCGAATGAGCCAGACATTAATCGGGAATATCAGTAATTGCGTTGAAATTCGTACAAAGTTCTACGACCAGCCGAGTCGCGAGAGTAAAGCCAAATAGAGCTTCGGAGCTTATTCGCAAGATAGTTGAGCAGCAGCGCGATACTCACGATGCAGGGATTACGGGAAAAAAACTAATTGTGCAATTGCCTCGATCTTCGTCTCTCTTCTTCCAATGTTTCTCCTTCTCACTCTCTCTCGCTCAGGCTGCTTTTCCGTCTTTCTCTATCTCTCCCTCTCAGTCTCTGTATCGCTGTATCCGTAGCTCGCCAGAAGAGCGAGCGCGTCGTTGTCGCTCGCGTTTTAGCTCGGACACTCGACCGACTAACCCGCTGTCCACGACTCGTACAATATTATACTCGTCTGACCGTAATAGGTACAAAAAGTCACGTATTTTTTATGAGCATACGTAATATCACTGATTTAATGTCACTCAATAACAACGATTGAAAGAATGAAATAAAAAATAATAAAAAAAAACAATAATAACAATAACCAATATCTGTTTCTAAAGTGTCGATAATTAATCTTGATTGCTGTTCAAATCAAACACATTTGATTATTTGTATATTTGTACAGTGGTGAAGTGAAATCTTAAGTGCGTGTATATGATGGAAAAAATGTGAAGGGAGGGGGGTTGCAAGCCTCGCGTTGGTAAAACTCGTCCCAACCGCAGCGTCTCTGTGTATATATATAATAATCGTCAGTCGTGCTCACCGCGTGTACGACTCTCTCGTTCCTATACTCTCTTCTCTCCCCCCCCCCCCCCCC